>OY992881.1:58734005-58831505 GCA_963921405.1 Cepaea hortensis
ATAGACACAGAGTTTATAAATCTTTGAAAACGATGCCACAATATGACTATAAGGTATACAGAAAAGTTATGCCCCTTGAAATAACTTTTACAGAGTTAGGTCCCCTGAGATATATGAAATTATAATGAAAAATGAAAAATTAAATAATATTGGGTAAGCAGGCGATTTCACACTAAAAAAGTATGACAGTGGGCTGCGTTGGAATGAAAGGAAGGCGTGTAGAAAATGTCATCGCAATCGGATGGGCCGTTCGCGAGCGCATAAAGGACATAGGGACAGAGACGGAGATCCTAATTTATATATAAGATGAGAGGCGGCATATGTATGTTCGCATGAAACTTACCGCCTGTATTTATTGTGTGATGATATCAGGTTCGCCTGTAAATAAATGATGGAGTTTACCATACGCTTTCGTTGAGTGCGTATGATGGAGCTGAGTGCCTGTGTGTTTGAAGCGAGACGCTGACAGGCAGCTTTATTGGTGTCAGAAGCGTAGCGATTGAATCCATCGCCTGCGGGCAAGAAAGTGTGTAAAAGTTAACTATCCGTACGAGTGAAATTATTGGTGAATGTGTAAGAGCTTATTAAGAAGCTTGATTGGTGACATCGGGTGCATGCAGTAAAATGTGTAAAAGCGTTATTGATGTAAGAGCTTTACTGTAAAAGTTACTAAGTATGTAAAGGCATAACACAAATGAAAGAAAGTGTGCGATGTCAGGGTTTTGATTAGATGACCAAAGGCTCGTGTTCACTGACAGGCGTGAAACACTCTCACACACATACAAGAGTGTACAAGAACACACGGCGATATCACTCACACACTTTAATCGCACTTCTCAAAACGCAGTCACATCAGGCATCGCTCAAACTTAGCGATAATGCCATTGTCGGAAATATATAATGCACGATATCAATAATAGCATAAATACAAATGTATATATCACTCACGCAAACTTCACTCTACTCAAACAAAGCATACAAGCTTTCTTCCATCAGACTCGACTCATACACAGCAACACTCTTTTATGTCCGTCCAGTTTCGCTGTCCTCGGCTGTCTGGGCTACCCGCAGTGATTCCTTCGTTGGGCCTGCTTTCCCTCACGTGGTCTGCGTGCACCACGCTGACTCTTTCCAACCACTGCGTAGTAACTGTTAAGCAAGTTCACGGTCGTCCCTGGTCGTCTAGTGCCAGGTGCTGGAGATGATGACTCGGAGATTCTGACACTCTCCGGCCGCCCCTCTCTAATGAAAGGTGTCTCCTTTCATTACTATTGTTTATAGTTGGGTTAAATTCATACTATACAGTCAGAATCGACCAACTGTTTGTTATGTTAGGTGATTCTATGGTATTTGTTGACTTTTACTGGGTAATTGCATGATATACCTTTTCTTCAATGCGGCCATAAGGCCACTCTCATCAAGTACAGTCCCCTAGTTGGATTTTTACCTAGGTTGATCATGGACTCAGCCAGTCCGGTAGTTATCCGCGACTAACGCTATCTTTCAAGCAACGCAACTACCTCACGACAAAATAAAAAAATCACAAAAAGAGACATGTCAGGCCTTGAGTCATCTTCAATACAAGATGACTTCAGCATTAGACACCCACCGATATGGTCGGATCGTCCAATGCTGGTCCTCAACTTTAGTAGTTATATTCCACGCATAGTTGATGTCAAATGGTGATGTGTAGTCGTTTTGGCACCTTGAACAAGTTAATATATGCATGCTTACATTTTCCCAATATTTCAGGTTGTTTCCCTTAGTTGTAAAGGTGAGACGCTATGGGAGATAATTTTTTAAGTTCTTTCAAAAAAAATAAAGTACCTTTGTAAGTTATATTCTAAGCGTCATAGTTTGATATTTATTTTCAATAGTGACATAGTTGGTGCCATTGAGAACAAATTAATCAATCAATGATTCTTAGATCACAAATATATAAATCCTTTCATTCAATTAACTATATATAAAATTTTTTTGTCACACAGTTATTTCAAGTGTCATAGACTTGTGACTATTATATGTGTAGTCTGCTTCTTTTTACTAAATTTCTAAATTTAACTAATTCCAAAAGGAAACGGAAATACACAATTTATGTATTTACACGCTTGAGTAACACACCGTTCTTTGACATGTTCGGATAACACTGTTCTATACAGAAGTACAGATTAAATTGTGCTGTTGGAGTAGCACACTGTTCTGGATGTCGAATTTCTATATCGGCGTCTATCTCACACAGTTATACTGTTAAAATGTTTGAACAAACTTCTGTGCTTATGTCAATAGTATTCATAAGCGCAGGTGTTACGGATCTTACCACCAATTGGCTTAAGGTAAGTTTGTAAACACCACACGTTGTCTTGTTCTTGGAGCACTGTTCGTATACATATTACAAAGTGATTAAAATATTGTCACTCTTCATTCTAATCTTTCATATATTCATCATATTCACTTGTTAAAAATATAATTTAAATAAATTGGAGGACTATGTCCTTTCCCCAAACATCACTTGTCACAGCGTTCTTTGTGTAAATCAAACAATAATTCGCTGAATTGTGATAGATATACGAGTGCTATAGGAGACAGGCTATGTTCACTGCCTTAATGTTTGCGCTCCAGCGTAGTCAGCCTGTCTTCGGACATCTCGAGAGGACATCTGGAAAGTAAGTCTGCTATCGTATTTTCGGAGCCACGGATATGCCTGATCTCAAAGCTGTAACTTTGGAGTAACAAAGACCATCTTGCAATCCTATGGTTTTTCGGTGTCCCTGTGGTAATGATAGTTAACGGATTGTTGTCTGTCTCCACGATGAAGTGTTTAACGGGTTGTTGTCTGTCTCCACGATGAAGTGTTTCCCTAACAAAAATGTAGACAATTTTTCAACAGAATAAATCAAAGACAGGGATTCCAATTCTGGCGTCGACCATCTCCTTTCTCTTGGTGACAGTTTACGACTTACAGAACAGATTGGATGTAAGATGCCATCATAGGACTGAAACAACACTGCTCCGATGGCTATGGAACTCGCGTCAGTTCTCAATCTGAAAGGAATTTCCAAATTTTGCAATTTAAGGATGGGATTAGAAGAGAAGTATGACAATACTTGTGTAAATGCAGGTCTCAGGTCCTCTCTGTTTACAATTTTATTTGGTTTGTCTTTGGTTAGTAAATTTGTAAAAACTTTCTGTCAAACTAGCAAAATTGGGTATGAAACGTCTGTAATAATTCAGTAACCCTAACATGCTTCTTACTTCCTTCTTGGTTGTCGGAAATGACAATTTGAGAATTTTCGAAACAATATTGTCATCAGTGGTAAGAAAACCATTACAAATTTTGTATCCTAAAAAAGTAATTTCATGGTAGGCAATTTCTACCTTTGATGGTTTCACTGTTAGGCCGTGGTGTCTGATGTGTTCAAATGTTTGTCGTAGTGTCGTTAGGTGTTCTGTCATTGTTCTAGTATGTATGCAGATGTCGTCCATGTATGAAAGTATATTTGGTATGTCTGCCAGTAGCAGTCTTGTCATCCTTACAAATGTTGCTGGGGCATTGACTAGCCCGAATGGTAGTTTAAGCCATTCGTGTAGTCCCCCAGGGTGTGGCAAATGTTGTCATATGTATGGAATCTTCGGTCATGGGTATCTGCCAGTACTCTTTCGTCATGTCAAGTTTAGTAAAGAATTTGGCGTCTGTCATCTCTATCAGTATGTCTTCACAGTTAGCCATGGGTTCTAAATCTAACTGTGTGATTGCGTTGAGTTTTCTATAGTCAACGCATAGGCGAATTGTGTTGTCCATCTTTTTGACAATCACAATAGGAGAACAATAATGTGATTGCAATTTTCTAAAGATTTGGTTTTTCTCAAGTTCTACAATTTCTTGATGTAGTTTGTCCTTGTAGTGTATGGGTTTTGAGTACGGTCTGCATTTTTTTGGTAAGTGAGTCGTCAGTATGATTTGATGTTGCACTAAGTCTGTCTGTCCTGGATGGTTGGAGAAAATGGTCCTATAGTCCTGTAACAGTTTTCTGCAATTGTCGGTCTCAGTCTGAGAAAGGTCAGGACATAGTTTGACGTCTTGTAGTGTGTCAGTCGTATCAAGTGATGGAACTGGTATTTCGTCTGTATCTTATGAGTCTGTGTGGTCCACTACAGTTGTGCTTGCTGCTGTCTCGTCTTGGTCTCCGTCTCTATTGTAGTAGGGTTTCAACATGTTAATGTGAAATATTTTATTCTTGTTGTTTATTGCAACTTCATAGTCTACAGTCGAAATTTGTCGTAGTACTTTGAACGGTCCTTGCCATGAGTCTGGTAAAAGGTGTTTGTCACTAGGCAATAGAAGTAGTACGTCCTGTCCTGGTGTCAGTGTTATTGTCCTATTTCCTCTGTTGGTATATTATCTGTAGATGGCACCAGATTGTCTTAATGATTCTTTAGCCAATAGGCACGGTTTCATAATCCTGTCACGTAATGTTGTTACATGTTCATAAAGTGACACAGTTTATGTTCATTATCACGTTCAGTTAACAAAGTATGGTAAATAGATAATGGGCCACGTGGTTTGGCACCATATACTAGCTCAAAAGGTGAAAAACCCGTGCTAGAGTGAGATACTTCTCGGTAAGCGAAAAGTGGGGCAGGTAAAAACGTGTCCTAGTCATTTGGGTATTCTTGGGTTGGTATACAATTACAACAAAACAATGAATATGCAGTAAGGCATGATAATGATATTGTGCTTAAACAGTACAGGAGTATTAAGGCAACTATTGCAGTCTTTTGATTCCATTTGTTTGGTTTTGGCTGCTGTGTGCTTTGTGTTACTTTATCGTGCTGTTTACTTTCGATGTTTCTTGACTATGTTTTAGATTTTGGAATGAAGGCTTCACATACTTTTGTGCCTTTACAAAATCTTCCCTCATGTTCTTAAGAAGTGTTCTACTTGAATTTAATAATTCTAAGGTCTCAGTTTGGTTGGTCTGAGATTGCAATTCAGCAGCTGTTCTGGTTACTGCATTAGCTAAAGTACTTTCACAGTAAGATGGTATAAAATCATGTGGCATATCATTCACTTCTGGCAGGTTACCAACAATAATATCACAACATGGATTACATAATGCTCGCATTTAACCTTGCCTGTCAAGAATGGTGTTTGAATATATGCCCATGCAAGTGGGTATTTCTCAATATTTCCTGAGAACGTTCTGCATGTCACATGTTTGCCTGTGTAATCTTCAGGTAAGATAAAGTCTTTCTTCAAACCAATGAGGGTGCTTCCGCTATCACGTAACACACTGGCTACATTGCCCTTAACATACCCTTGGTGGATATTCAGCTTGCCTTTCGAATCTATAACAAGATTTTCTTCTTCGTTTGCTATAGGTATGGAGTGGCCGCATGTTAAGACGCCATCTTCATGGAAGCGGTTACAGGTTGAGCACTTTCCCAGATGAAAAACATCAATGGTTTCAGCTGCATTAGCTGGATTTTGACTCTCTACTAGATCTTCATAAGAGGAAGAGCTATCAAACATTGCCGCGTTGGCTTTTCAAGACATCTGCTTTCCTTTCAGAATGTCATTCACCCTCACCTTTTTCCGAAATGTCATTTCCCCCCCCCCCTTTACACACACCCATATATATATATATATATATATATATATATATATATATATATATATATATATATATATATATATAGCATTGGCACCTTGCCGTCTTGACAGACGATAGTTTGTAAGGGATGGAGTTATTGCCTCTCCATAGCACAAAGCCTGGGCTAAAATATAGAGATCATATGTTGCCCATGCAGCATGATCCCTCTCTCGGCCTGCCTAGTTCACTCTAGAGGAAAGGTAACACCTCTACATCTGGAACAAGACAAGCTGCAGAAGCTGCCGGATCAGCAAAGCAATGCTCTAATTGTTTGCCTGTCGGAGCTTCGATCCTAGACGAGCCTCCAACCAAGGCTTAAGGCCTGGTCTGCCCTGCCATGACACTTTGTCTTTAGGCTGCATTTCCTCGCACCAGGGTAAGGCTTGTACCCTCCCAATTGCGCTCTTCCGCCCAAAGCCGTTGGCACAATGTGGGGTGTCAGGTTTGGTAAGCGCCGCCCAACGTTCGGCGCTAACAGAAAGCAGGTAGTACCGTCTACTGTTATACGGTAGCTCAGTCATATCTGACTAAGACCTGACACAAATATATATATATATATATATATATATATATATATATATATATATATATATATATATATATATATATATATATATAAACACGCATCAAGTAAGGGGGTCGATCGCGTTTTGTATGGTCCTGAAGCCAATCTGTGGTCTTATTTCCCACCCCCACCCTTCCCCCACCCCACCGCCGGAAACCCTAAAATTCCCCCTGAGGAGGTAGGGGGAAATTCCGCATCGGTAGAGAATCACTCGTATAGATAATCACATCGCCAGGACGAGAGTAGTCGGTAAAGGACAAAAACAATCCTGCACCTTAGGTAAAGGAATTAAAAATATGCGCATGTCTTTTGCAGGATGTTGCAATACGAAACAGATACATGAGCCTCGATATCGGACTGACTTATCTGGACAACGACCTTGGAACGTTAAAGGACTTTTGAGATTTGGAACATGGAATGTACGGACACTATATCGAGCTGGAGCAGCCGGAGAACTAACCCGGGAGCTGGTTGAATATCAAATGGATATAACAGCAATTCAAGAAATAAGGTGGCCGGGAGAGAGTACTTTAGAGCGAAATGGAATGATTATAATATATGGAGGAAACACCCAAAATAAACATGAATTAGGAACAGGATTTGTCATCAAAAAAGAGTTATGGGGGAACGTTTTAAACTTTAAAGCTGATAATGACAGAATTAGTAAATTACGAATAAAAGGTAAATGGAAAAATATAACGATGATTAATGTACATGCACCTACTGAACAGAATAATGATAATGGATGGAGAGTCATCAACCTGGCAGAAGCCAAAGGACTGCAGATTAGCAGTACCAGACTACAAAGAAAGGATATACACAAGCAAACTTGGAAATCATGTGACAAGAGAATCTATAATCAAATAGATCACATTTTAATTAACAACAGAAATGCATCAAACATAGAGCAAGTTAGAAGTTATAGAGGAGCTGAGTGCCACAGTGACCACTTCCTCATTGGAGCAAAATTTAAAATAAAACTTAAGAGAGCTTTCTATACTAAATTACAAAGATTACACCCAACATATAACAGAGAAAAACTACAAGAAATTACAGTCAAAGAGAAATTTACAGATGAAATAAAATGTAAATTTGAAACTCTGCAAAACCCTTTGGAGGAAAGCGTTGACCAAACTTGGTTGAACATCAAGAATACAATTCAATCTACCGCAGAAGAATGTCTCGGTGTGTTAACCACGCATAGAAAGAACAGATGGTTCAATCAAAAATGTGAAGAAGCAGTCATTAGGAAAAAGAATACCAGACATTATGGTTAAATGATATCAACAACATCCAAAAGGAAGAGCATTATAGAAATGAATGTAAAGAGGCTACAAAAATAGTCCGACAGCAGAAGCGAGAATATATGAATAATATAATCAAAGATATGGAAACTAATCACCAGAAAAAGAATCCAGAAAGTTTTTTTAAAGAACTGAAGTCAATGAAACGAGGGCACCAACAAAACACATATGGTTTAAAAGACAATAATGGGAATATGATAAATACCAATGAGGAAATGTGCAACACATGGAAAGAATATTTTGTTGAATTACTAAATTGTGAAGCTCCAAGTAACATTTTCCCACAGGAAGAGGTTCTAACATGCGAACCACAAATTGAAGAACCTACATTTGAAGAAATCCTATATGTAATCACACGACTTAAAAACAATAAGGCAACTGGGACTGATGGAATTGCTGCTGAATTTATAAAGGCAGGTGGCCATGCATTACATCTAAAGCTATACGAACTAATAATAAAAATCTGGAGGACAGAAGAATTACCCAATGGCTGGAAAGAGTCATTATTGATACCTATCTTTAAGAAAGGAGACAAGTTCCAATGTGGAAATTATAGAGGAATATCACTACTGTCCACAAGCTATAAGATACTATCCGCAGTATTACTAAATAGACTAAAACCATATTCAGAAGACATATTAGGTGACTACCAGGCGGGTTTTAGACAAAACAGATCAACAATAGATCAGATATTTATCTTACGACAAATAGCCGAGAAAAATTGGGAATATAAAAGAGATCTCCATAACATTTTTGTGGATTTTAAAAAGACTTATGATAGTGTCCAAAGGAATAGTCTATGGAATGCTATGCAGGATTTTGGAATACCAAGGAAGTTAATCAACATGACCAGACTATGCATGGAAGATACTTATAATATAGTAATATATAAAGGCAGGAAATCAGACCCCATCCAAATAACATCTGGCTTGAAACAGGGTGATGCACTATCGCCGCTACTCTTTAATCTGGCTCTAGAGAAAGTTGTAAGGAAGGTAAAGGAGGAATGTGATATTGGAGGAACATCCAAGCTGCTTGGTTATGCAGATGATATAGATATTATAGGTCAAAATGAACAAAAGACATTGGAAACATTGACTCACTTAAAGGAAAAAGCCCAACAGATGGGGCTGGTTATCAACCAAGATAAGACAGAATATATGGTAATTTCAAGAGACAGAATGGCTAAAAACTCTGGCCACATACAAATAGATAATATGACCATTAAAAGAACGGAAACATACAAATACCTGGGTACAATCTTCAACTGTTCCAACATCATAAGGGAAGAAATACAAACTAGAATCAACTCTGGAAATAAGATATACTATGCACTACAACATCTACTAAAATCAAAGGCGCTATCTCGTAACACCAAAATAACAATATACAAAACACTGATCAGACCAGTTGTGCTGTATGGCTCTGAAACCTGGAGTACAACGAAGGGAGACGAAGCCTTGCTACAAACCTTTGAGAACAAAATTTTAAGACGCATCTTTGGACCCATTAGGGATACACAAAGTGGAGAGTGGAAAAGAAGAAGTAACAAAGACATTTATGATCTGTTTAAGTCCCCGCTAATCACTGGTATCATGAAGGCTAATAGACTACAATGGCTGGGACATATAGAAAGAATGGAAGATAATAGGGAAACAAAACTCGCTTACACTCAGGAAATAAATGACCGTAGACCCCGAGGTAGACCAAGAAGGCGGTGGAGAGATAATACATATACAGACCTACAAGCACTTGGAATCAACGACTGGCAAGAGAAGGTCAACTAGAGAGACGAATGGAGACAGATTGTATCTGCAGCAAAGAACCTCAATGGCTCGGAACGCTGAAGAAAAGAAGAAGACAGACTGATTTACAAGGCAATTTTATCTTCCGTAGTTTGCCATTGCTTTTTGAACGAGTAGTCAACGTTGAAGTCGAACAGACCCAACTAACCCGCCGTCAGTGCACCGGAAGTTTAAGCACAAACGCATTTAACCTGGCAGCCAAGCTGATCTCGGGTAAAGGATGAGTAAGATTTTGTGTTGTCTGCGAAAGTGAGGGAAAAACTGGCTACCTGTTCCTCCGTGTACTCAGTCCTTCACAATGTGATATCGCTATCACATCACAGACTCATGGCAGGAAACTGCCCAGGGAAGTTATTATTAGTAAGATATAGTGTGTATTTTTAATGACTGTGCAGTGTTTGAAAATATTGCCAGTCCAAGTTTTGTATTCACTCTCTGTAAAGTTTATGCAACATAATAGATAAATACAAAACTTGGATAATATGTTCAAACACTGCACAGTCATTAAATATATAGACTACCCTGTTTAAAACATTATGCATTCCAGAACTTAGACTGGCGGATATATCACTACATGACTTCTGCATTAGACGCATTTATACGTCTGGGGTTTACATGAAAAACTTCAATGTATTTGTGTGTGTTAATATATTCCTTTAAAAAAAGTAATGAACAAATGTATTATTTCTAGATGAACTCACCATTGCGTTCAATGCAAGTCCCCCAACGCTGATAAAGTCTTTGGATTCCTGAAGAAAAAGATTCAATTGGTCGCGTATGTAACCACTTATGCACCACGTACTGTACTTCATCATCGGACCGAACAGTATTGAAACTTCTTACTCCACTCATACACTTGCTGGACTGACAGGCATGTATCACCCAACTGGACCTTCATTCGCCGATACATTTATATAGATTCCAACACTTCACTTATCAAAAAACGGATAACAATAATTGCTCCTCTATGGTACATGTCAAAAGTGGTGCCGCCGTATTTAAACTGTCCTAATGACATCATCTCGTTCCTCTGCACCCTGATGTCACGTGCTTAGCGCTCTTGATATCTTTAACAGTAATATTGGCAGGTTACAAGACAATGGCACGGTTACTGTAAATTCAATCACAAATTTTATGGTTTTCATTTGAATGCCCATAGTACATTCGGAGAAGGAAAGCGTAGACTGAGCGGAGTTGATTTTATCTTGACAAAGAAAGTTTCTTCGGTACTTAATAAAAACATTCCAGTCAGTAGTCAACTTCTATATGGATTAACACGAAGTAATTCATTTATCATGTGTCTTGCCGGTAAGCGTGGGCGGTTATGTTTCGCTTTCTTACACGATCACCAGAGGCGTGGATAAGCTCTGTGTTCTTTTCCCGATCATGGCATGTGGTCAAGCCATCCAGATATTTACTTCTCTGCCCTCCCCTTATTCTTTTCCCTCAGTCTTGCCAGTTGTCACCAAGTTCTCTATTTTATTTCTTCTCATAACATGGCCAAATCAATTTGACTGCCTGCGTCTAATTTGTCTAATCAGTTTGCGGCTTTCATTTGCCTATTGTATAACTTGCTAATTGAGTTTTCTGTCTGCCCATGGTATTCTTTTCATTCTCCCCAGAAACCACATTTCTACTGCTATTAGATGTTTTTCAGCTTGTCTGCTCATCGCCCAAGATTCACATCCATACAAAAGTACAGGTTCTATGTAGCACTTTAACATTTATTTCTCGTTGCAACTGACATCTTTTTATTAGTCAATGTTTTCAATTTTACAAAAGACTACCAATGCCATATAGACTCTTCCTCTAATCGTTTCAAAGCAACCCCCATAAGATGTTATGGCTGTTGCGAGATAGCTGTACCGATTGACTTGTTTAAGAATACTCCCATTTATCAGTTTATTACATTGTGGTATTTCTTTGTTCTTACAATTTAATTCTAGGCCTAGTTGTTTACTGTATGGGGGGGGGGGGGGGGGAGGGAGAGAGAGAGAGAGAGAGAGAGAGAGAGAGAGAGAGAGAGAGAGAGAGAGAGAGAGAGAGAGAGAGATTTGGAGGTATTACATATCCCTGTCGTACACTTTCTTAATAAGCTGATATTGACCTACTTGTTATCAATATTTATGGCAGCTTGATGTTTCCAAACAATGTTATGCAGGTCTAAATGTCTTTCCTATCAATTTGTAGATCTGTAAGCATCCTTTTCATGTTGACATGTCTTACTTTATCTGTGTAGTCAATGAAGCAAAGATTCAAGTCTTTGTTTACCTCTATCGAACGCTCGATTAATGTTCTCAGCAAGTATACAGCATTTACTGTGTCCTTGCAGTCTACGAACCCACACCGTTCTTCTCCTGATATTGTATTTTCTTCCTAACTCTTTGCAAAATTATTCTTAGACAAAAAGCAGGAAATAAAGTAGTATCAAAACTGTGCTATTCTATGCAACAACAAGACGTTTGGTGGCCGATGGGCTAATGCACTTGCGCTTAAACTTACGATGTGTTGACGGAAGAGGGGGGGGGAGGGGGGTTCAATCACTACAGGGATCCGTTGGACTTCACCGTTAACTTTTCTTTCAGAAAACAATGGCAAATTCATCATCATCGTCATCAAGTGCCTTGCCCATTGTGTTGGGCGATCATTCTTCTACACAAATCGCGATCTCCGACGGCATGGGTCAATTTAGTGTTGACTCCCTTCCGTGGCATGACACAAGACTGTCAAGAATGTTCTCTAGCCTTCGTACTCTATCCCTCATTCCACAAATCTGTCCACAGTATGTTTCAGTTTTTGTCTTCTCATAACGCCTCTACAATGCTCATAGATTGAAGGCCAAGATCAACATTAGGGGGATACTGATCAGAGAGTTGTATGTTTGCAGATGATGCTGCAATTACGACCCATTCTGAAGAAGAATTACAACATCTACTATCTGCATTCTCCAATGCTTGTTCCGAATTTGGTTTAACAATTAGCAAAACGAAGACACAGATTACGTCACAAGATGCACATGGGGTACCATCAATCTTTATTGATGACGCCGAATTGGGAATAGTAGACCATTTTACATATTTAGGATCAGAGGTTAATTGCAAATTATCCCTAGATTATTTTTTTTTTGTTTTGTTTGCATATCCCTTACAGGACATCGCTGTCAACATCAGCATCTTTCAGCTGATTGTTGATATCTTGGCAAGATTACGCTCAGTAATTTGCCATTGCTTTCTGAGCGGCCGGCTCACATACCCCGTAAGTTACCGACGCGATTCGAACCACTGCTGATTCTCACTGTCGTCAAGTTACCTACGAGAGTATACGAGATTACGGAGAAAGGTCGCTAACCTCTAGGCCAGGAAGCCGGCATCTCTAGATCAAGAAATCAAAATCAAGATTGGTAAGGCAACAACATTTAACAGGTTAACAGAGTCTGGCAAGCGTAATGCCAAAACAAAAGTGCTTGTCAATCAAGCCTGTGTCCTTAGCACTCTTCTTACGGCAGTGAAGCCTGGTCAACTTACTCACACCAAGAGAAACGTTTAAACATGTTTCTTACTCGGTGTCTGCGAAGAATACTTGGTATTAAGTGGCAAGACAAAATCACAAATACTGAAGTATTGGAAAGATCAGGTTGTGTAACGGTTTGTTCCATGCTCAGTGTTCGTAGACTTAGATGGATAGGACACGTTAGAAGGAAGAATGATGGTAAAATACCAAATAACATCTTTTTGGTGAATTACACATGGGTAAGAAATCTAGGGGTCGGCCTCTACTACGTTACAAAGATGTGGGTAAGCGGGACATGATTGATACAGACATTGATAATGCACATTAGGAGGAAGTCGCTGCCGAACGTGTTGCGTGGAGGGCAAATATCAAAAATGAAATAAAGACAAGGGAGAAAATGATTGCAGATAGGTCCCACATTGAGCTCGTGAGACTTAAGATAGTGCGTGATGGTGAAAATGACCATGTGCTTACATGCATCCATTGTGGGCGAACATTTACAGCACGGATTGGTCTAATCAGTCACATTCGCTATGGCCATGGGTTGTAGTTATTATGCCTTTTTGAAGCACAATGTAACAAACTATCGTCTGTCAAGACGGCAAGGTGCCAATGTATGTATATTTTCATATGTATGTATAATTATATATTTAATATCAATGTAGTGTTTATTGTGATACTTGGATTGACATACGTTATTAGAATTTCACTGTCTCATAATTACAAAGTACTACACCACTACCTTCTTGGACATGAGGATTCAGGAAATGGAAGCAGAACTGCTGGACTACTATAGTGCACGATGTCTCAGTACTCATAAAGAATGGGGAAATATTGATGATGTGCACATGATTGATTGATTGAAATGTAGCCTAAAGAGTTCTTCTCCAGAAATGTCATTCCTTGAGTTAATTATAATATTTAATGATATTAATTCATATTAGGTTTAAAATAATCTTTGAATAACCATGATAAGTAAAAGGGCCTTGCCAATTGACAATGGTAATGATGCCTTTCCGTATGATTCTAATTTTAACAGTTTGTTTACTGAAACCTTCCCTGTCATTATTGAGGTTGTCACAACATTGATATGAATTATATAAAATCATGATTGGATGAATACTCAATTAGCCCACATTATTCTTCAAATAATTATTTTATTTAAGTATTGTCATATGGCCGGGCTTCGTGGCCGAGGTGTTAGCAGCTTTCTCCGTAGCCCCGAATATTCTCGTGGTTGACGTGAGCGCAAGAGAATTGGAAGCTTATGAGAGTATGGAGCCGGTCGCTCAGAAAGCAATGGCAAACTACTGAGCGTAATCTTGCCAAGAAATCAACAATCAGCTGAAAGATGCTGATGTTGACAGCGATGTCCTGTAAAGGATATGCAAAACATTGTCATATGAGATACTTATGTTATCATCTCTCTTGACTTGAATGGGTGAATGTATGGTACATTTGTACCAAATCTTTTTGATAATTATTCTCATAACCAAACTTTACTGAGATGTAATAGCCTCAAGTTGGCGGTACTTATTCTACATGTAAGCAAGTTCAGTTATGAACTAAGAAGACTGCTTCTCACACTAAATTCCCTATTATAGGGAAGCATATTAATGCATCATAATCATCATCATCATCATCATCATCATCTTCCACTTCTGTCATCAAGCATCGTGGGGAGGAATAATTTGCGTTCCAGCGCCCGGTGGACGGCACTGGATAGTGTCATTCCGTGTGGTTGTACAATGTCTCTGATGTCGTCAATCCATTTTCTTCTTGGACGTCCTTGTGGTCTTGTCGCAGATGATCTTTGATGTAAGGCCAGTGATGGTAGTTGCTGATGTTGCATTCTAACGACATGGCCAAACCACTTGATCTTCTGTCATTCAATAAATGTGGCACAGGGTGTTGATCCCACAGTCTGTCTGATAGTAACATTTCTTACTCGGTCTCGGATTGTTAAGTTGGCAGCTCTCCTCAGGCATCTCATTTCGCAGGTGTTGATTTTGCGAAGGTGTAATTTGGATAAAGTCCAGGTTTGAGATTGGCAGCATAGGGTTGGTGTGAATATGCTGTTTATTATCTGTCGTTTTGCGGACATGGGTATATTTGGATGTTTCAGTAAGGGTGATAGTTGATATGTAAGTGCACTAGCTTTTTGACATATGATTTCAATTTCTCTGTCCAATCTGCCATCTTCTGTGATCATACTTCCAAGGTATTTGAATTCTTTAACTTGTTTCAGAGTTGTGTTATTTATCTGTATACTTAGTGGGCCTGGCGATCTGCTAATTTGCAGTACTTCGGTTTTGGCTGTGTTTATACTCATATTGTATCTGCTGCAGGTTGAACTCAGATTAGTAATATGATTTTGTAGTCTGCCCTCATCACTGTAAAACAGGCACTGATCGTCTGCAAATAGAAGTTCATTTATTCCCTGTGGGTCAGTTGTTTCATCTGGAGTAAAGAGTTCTAAATTTTCTGAATCTGTTCTGTCGAGACTTGCTACTTTGGAAATTCTGTCCATGTGAATTTTGAATAGCAGGGGAGAGAGCAAACATCCTTGTCTCACTCCTGTATTGACTGTGAACATATCTGATATACCTTCTTGTGTTCTTACTGCACTTTGGCTCAAGTGGTACATGGCTATTTTGTTTTCTAGCAGTTGCCCTTGTATCCCATAGTCTTCAAGGATGGTCCATAATTTGTATCTGTCTACTCTATCGAAAGCTTTTTCCTGATCTACAAACACAATATTCTGCTGGTCACTATATTCGATAGTTTTTTCACAAATTTGTCTAAGTGTAAATAATGCATCAGTGCAACTTTTACCATTCCGAAAACCGAATTGTGCTTTGCTTAACTGTTGTTCAACTATTGATCTAGCTCTTTGTTCCAATAGTTTTGCATACATTTTCCCTATATGGCTCAGGAATGATATACCTCTGTATGTTTCGCACTCTCTCATATTGCCTTTCTTTTTCCATATTGGTACTATTATTGCCTTTTGCCAATCATCTGGGACTTTTCTTTCCTCCCATGCTATATTAAAAAGTCTTGTTAGCCATTTAACTCCGGTTTCCCCACAGGCGTGAATAGCTTCTGTGGTTATTCCATCCGGATCTGGTGATTTCTTTTTAGGACTTTTCTGTATAACTGCTTTGACTTCTGCAGGTATGAAATTTGGTTCTTGCTGTCCATGGCATTTAGGCACAAAAGTGAGGTTTTCTATGTTATGTGTGGGGTTAAGTAGTTCCTGAAAGTATTCTGCCCACATTTCTAGTCTTTGTTGTGGATTAATATACCTCTTTTGCTGTTTATGATGGTGGTTGGGTTGTAGCATGCATCTCTGTTTCTCATTGTGGTGACACGTTTATAAAATTCTCTTGGGTAGTCTTTGCTAAGGGTCGCCATCTGTTCACCGTATATTCTCCTGGATTCATCTTTAGATGCTCTAATTGTTCGTTTGGCATTACGTCGTGCTATTCTATAAGTAATATAGTCCTGTTCAGATTTAGTTGTGATCCACTTTTTGAATGCTACCTTCTTTTTGAATACGTTATCTTTAACTTCTTTGTTCCACCAGGCTGTTAATAATCTTTTGTCCTACCATACTTTATTTGTTCCACATTTATTTTCCAGTGTGTCGAGCATGGCAGCCTTGAAACATGTCCATTCCTTATCTACGCTTGAGTGGTCATCAGGGATGTTCTTATGTAGGTTTTGGATTTCTTGATTGAATTCGTCTTTAACCGTATTTTCCTGCAGCCTCCTATAATTGATGACATGTGTTGTTACCTTTTTGTTTCTTATTTTTCTGTGTGGTTAAATCCTTTTTATTATGACTGGTTTGTGACCAGTATCAACATCTGTATTTGGGAGTGCTCTTGAATCTAATAGTAGCCTTCTGTCTGATTTCTTAATTAGAATAAAGTCAATTTGAGATGCTTCGTCAATGTCATTCCATTTATACCAGGTATTGGTGTGGCTACGACGATGTTGAAAAAAACAAACTATTTGCTATTATTAGTCCGTGTTCCGAGCATATATTGAGTGGATGTTGACCATTGCTGTTACAATCAGTCTCTGTGTCACTGAATGGCCCCATGCAATCCTCCCACGGTGTTCTTCGTGTGTCTGTTCGTCCGTTAAAATCACCCATCACAACTAGTTCATCTGTCTCCTTGACATTACTTAACGTGTCTGCACGTTTATCAAAATATTCGTCTTTGTCTTCGTCGCTGTAAGTGTCATTACATGGGAGTAGTTAGAAAGGCGCAAAACGGGTATGATTTGCCGGAGCCTCCGGCAATTGACCTTGACCTCGGCTGATTTTCACTCCCCCTCGGTCATGAAGTTGGGTACGGGGTGGTATGTAGGGGTAATATATCTCTTATATTTTGGGTTGTATAGTTAAAAATGTGTGTACCACATAATCAACATGAAGCACCCTCTTGGAGTGGTTAACAAGAAAAATCATTCATACCACTAAAAAACCAAAGAGTTCGTTTTCATAACTTTTTTATTTTTTCATCAAATTTTCAATAGTGTGTAGTCAACAAGTGTTGACATCACATACGTGTATTTTCATTGACAAAGTACATTCATTTTTATTGGTCGTGACAAATGTGACATTGAGTCTTTTATATAGCCATTTCATACATATGACCACTTTAATAGAACATATAGACACCAATCAGTAGAAAACATATATACATAAGTACACTAGGACGTGTTATATGTCTAGGGGTGATGTAGTGACCTTGTCTTTGTGAACTTGACGTTTTATGTAGAAATAGGATAGCGAGTTTCTGTGTTGTGTGTATGTGTAGATAGACGTGTCTTGTGTTTTGAAACCTACATTTGTCCCTCCAGTCGCTGTCTGTGTGTCAAGTACATCTAAAAATGTTTGTCTGTCTAGGTGCGTGTTGTGGTGTTTGGTGAGGCCCTTTGTGCTTGTTTTATTGTAGTCTCCGAAACAATGGTATGTTTTACTACATAAGGATACCATTCCATCCCCTTCGTATTCTAACTTGAAAAGCCCGGGGGTTCTCTTTTCATAGGCTTTGATAGTCTGGCAAGCCTTGCAGGTATTAGTACTAACTATATGTTCAGAGCAGGTTTCAGACGGGAACCACTGAGTATAGACTCTATCATACTCGGATCTAAGGTGTGGTCTAACTGCTTCCGCTAGGTTAGGTGTGCTAAGCACTAAGTAAAGAGAGTCAGTGTCCATTTCACAAAGCTGAAAGTCGTCTTTAGAGATAAATGTGTCTAGAAAGTCGTAGTAGAAAGCTAACATTCTTAATTTGGCATATTGGTAAACGAAGAAACCAATCTGTAGAGGTAGATCCCAGACTGTTGTCTTTTTCCCTTTTAGTACTTCAAATATGTCTTCGGTCAGTGGTGTCATCTTCTTAAATAAGGGATTATTTATTAACTTGGTTGTGTCTTCACCCTTACAATAGGAAACATTGGTGTGCTTGGCCTTATTGGTTAGAGTTTTGCCGTATGCAGCATTCCCCAATAATTTCATGGTTTCAGCCTTAACGGTAGAGGTTGTATTACTGTCACCTTCTCTTCTGGCATCAGAAACCATATCACCAAATTCTTGGAAGCAGCTAACTGGCTTATATTCAATGATTTGGTACACATGGGTGACCTCTAGCCCATGTTCCAGATACCATTTTAATAATGGTGTGGCCAACATGATCTTTTCCCCGATATAGCTACCTATAAGTGTCCGTCTGGCACTTGACAGCAGTTTATGTGACTGGGCGTACTCACACATAAACTTACCTATATGCTCTCTGCCCACTTCAATATTTTTGAATATTGGTGTCATCTCTGCGAAGCGCTCTTTGTATTTGTCTGGCACGTGGATATCACACTCTATCAAACCAAACAAAGTCTGGTCTCTTACAGCCTTTAGAATCCTTTCTTTGTTAATGGTCTTTTTATTGTGCCATGGTTTGACATATGGGAATCTGGCCTTGACAAAACCCTTAACGTCACTATTGGTCTTTTTAAGGTTCCACCACTCACATTCCCACATTTCTACTACCTTAACTTTCACCTCGTTAACCAAGTAGTCGTGAATGTCACAGGTGTTGTCATATAGTTCTGTCAGAGGTATCTTATTTACTGGATTTATGTCAATACCACGAGTCAGGGGACAGTCTGGGTGACCATGGAATAGACATCCGTGAAACTGATACACGGTTGTATTCACCCTATCCCAACCGTCTACTCTAATATGACGCGGACCCAGCGCCATCTCCCGCCCATTGAACTGTGTCCTCAACTCTATATTCTCACTATGCTCTATCCACGCTAGCCACTCTCTGCACTGAACAGTGTAAAATCTACCCTTATGAGTCTTGAAGTCATCTTCTGCCTTTCGAATGACAGGAAAACCCGTGGGCATCTTTTGCATTAGAGCCCACAGGTAGAGAGCATTAGCGTCATACCCTTTCAAACTCTTAACTAACTTACCCCCTCTGATGCGTGTCTGACCTATCTCATGGTACCTATGAAAGATTATGGACGGCCCTCCTACAATATTGTCTCTAAGTGTTTTGTGCAGGTCTTTCTCGTTCTCAGAACATAGTGAAAACAGTACGTTTTTGGGCAGAGTCCTAAAAAGATATTTTAAGGTTACTCCAGGGACAGAAATGGCGTCCTTAAACATGTCTACACCTAAATCTTTGTAGAAGGTAACCTGTTTATCTAATGCCTTAATAAAAGGCTGAACATCTTTGTTATTATACCACACTAGAAAGTCTTCTAATGTGGCCATCTTATTTTCTACCCACACTTTCTGACACACTTGATACTCTGTCTCAGTAATATTACAATTTCTTAGTTTTGAAAAGAAGGCCTCGTGTGGGGGTAACTGTGTTTCTTTTAGTTTTTCAAGGTTAGTTATAAACTCATAAGGGAAATTTCCCTTAGTTTCTTTAATTTTGTAAGCGGCTAGATACTTTGAGTAGTTGAAACCTGGCGCTAAATAGTTACTGATATCCAGAAATTTCAATTGGTCTGTGGCAATACACATAAAATTATTGTTTCTCTTGACAACAAAATTGCACGACACTTCCTCCGATTTTATGAAATAAGAAAATAAGTATGGCTTGATAAGGTTCATATCGTACTTTCCAGAGTTGAACCCCAGGACCGGTAACTCTTTCAAGTAAGCATCGAACCTACCAATTAAAGTGTTCTCATTTATCGCCTCTAGTGCAGTGTAGACATCTTCGAACTTAGCATGCAGTTCTGAATACGCCGCATCAGCGATTCGGGTCAAATGATCAAGCATCCTATTCACCAGATCTTGAGGATCACCCGTTGTGATGAAGCAGACCGGGGTCTCGAACCCAGGTACGTTGGAGGTGACTGAGCACGACATGGGAACATGTTTTGCTAAAAATTGTGTTGAATTACTATCACAAGGAAGATTTGAAGACTCAAAGAAACATTCAAAATCGTATGTAGCCCTGTAAGGGTAAACATACTTAGGATCGACTGGGATGCCTTGGTCAGCAATAAGTTCCCAGACGGTTTCAGGTGGACTGTAAACCCCTCCTTTAAAATGCTCTACCGTTTGACCCCCGTTACATGTTTTGTAATGTTTCTCCAGATCCCTAAAGATCTTCCACAACTTCCCACATTTTGGGCAACTAAAAGCGTGAGCTGCTTTGTCAATATCTACAATATGCATGAAATGGTCTTTAAAAAATAACAGTCTTAACGTTTCATCGTATGTTCCACTACCTCTAAGCTTTGGTACAAGTGAATGGTTATCATCATACTCAAAAATGTCTACATTGAGAGCAAAGCATTCTTCTAAATTGGGGACATCGAGTAGTTTAACACCTGGAAAATTAGTAAGGGATTCTATGTGCTGATACTCTTTCCACCTATTAACATACTCTTTCGTCTGTTTCCTAAGATTTTTAACTTCTGCTCCTTTATGTACTGCTAGTGCTCTAAAAAAAACAAAGATTATCAGTGTATGGCTTAGAACTAGAGTCGTGTTGTAATATATTGATGGCTTGGTTGTGGGTAATGTATTCGGGAATATCAGTCAGGCAGCAACCAATAGGAAATTCAGGAATGTGAAAAATATAAAATGACGTAGCAGCTACTGTCTCTACACTGTATTTGGTGTCTGGTCGTTGCTGCATAGCATATGTAAGGATGTCTTGTTGATGAACTGTCTTGATGAAGTCGTCAAAGTCGTATCTGTTATTAATTAAAGCTGGAAATTCTAAAACGGGAGCGTTGTTGGAGGAAGCATGAAAGAATCTAAGGTCCTGTGTTTCTCTATGTCTCAGAATTAAATGGTGGGAATAATTGATCTTGAATCGGTTTGTCTGAGTATTAAAGACCTTGTATAGGGTGTCTGTCCAGTCGATAGGGTGCTGTGTCTGTGGGCTAATGTAGTATGTGTAGACTGACATGTGTTTACCACACTTGTGATGTGTCCTAATACTATCCCAGTTTTCCCTATAGGTGGGTTGGATTTCATCAGGGAGGTTGTCTGGTGTTTCTGTTTCAACTTGTCCAAGTTTCTGTTTTTTAGGTGTATGTGTGTCTGTGGGAGCTTTCCTTTTACGTGTTGGGGTGTTTGATGCAGTAGTATTTAGTGCTGTAGTGTCCATGTTTGATGTTGAGGGTGTAGTGTGCATTGAGGGTGTAGTGTCCATTGATGATGTCTGGTGATGCTTTTTAATGTGGGACTTTAGATCATCTTTTCGTTTGTATGAGTTATAACATATGTGGCACTTGTGAGTTGTGGTGTTGTGTATGGTGTTAATGTGACGTGTGAGATTGCGCTGTTCAGTGAAGGCTTTGTCACATGTAGGACACAGAAAGACATTCTGAGTAGTGGCCATAGTGATAGACAGAACTGTGGTGATGAGTCAAGTTTCCGGAGATATAGTGATAAGCTCTTGTGTATCCAAACTTTTCCAAATTATAGATCTTGGTAGTAGACAGTGTTATTCAGCAAAAAAGACTTTTAACTTCCGGTATTGGCTTGGTAATATGAATCAATAGTTTCCGGTTGATGATAAGGTGATATTAAGATCTTGTGTAGTTGGTAGCTTTTCCTGTTATTATAGTTCCTGGTAACGGCTTGATAATGTTAGGCAATAGTTTCCGGTGTTGGCTTTGATGATAGTAAGACTTTGTGTGGATCCAATAGATAACGTCTTGATAGTGAAAATTAGTTTGTAGGTTCCTATCGTTCCACACCTGTATAAATCTCGAGTAAGCACTGGGCAGCAAACAGCTGTGGAGAATAACAAACATCATTATAGATATTTTGCAACCATATGACATATCTACAGGAAATATTTTATAAGACATACCAAAAGGAAGATATGGCAACTGAGGTTATACCGTCACATAACACTTAGTATTATATTTTCATTTTCTCTGTTTTCTTCACATCCAGTCCTTGTGTAGGAGATGGTGAAGACAAACAATGACCTTTTGTAAAAATTTTTAAATATTTTTTTTATTTTTTTATTTTATTTATTTATTTATTTTTTATTTTTTTGTTTGTTTGTAATTCTATTCTCTGTGTTATTTTATATTGGATGACACAACTGTGGTATACTAATGAACATTGCTGAATATGACCACCAAGGAACAGTATTTAGGATTGAAAATATTTAGTGATGTTTAATATGAAAAACGTTGAAGGCATACCAGTGGTAGACAGTTGCCTTCCTTTCCTTGTACGTAATAGCCTCGAGATTGTACTTCCTTGTATGTAATGGCTTCGATCTGTCAGCACCTTTTCAACCTGGTGAAAGGATAAATATTATAGATATAACAAAGTAAAATAAGATAGGGATTCTTGAAACAACTAATGGAAACAAAGATAAATTTGGCTAATATGAAGATAATCACAGAAAACTCAGAATATTATATAAGAGGTCAAAGAAACTCTCAGTGCTTAGAAATTTTAAAAAAAAAAAAACAACGCAACAGTAAAATACGAAACTAATAGCAAAAGAATTCAACCACTTACTAAGCAAAGATCAGCAGAAGGCTACCTAAAGACAACAGATGGATAAAATAATAGAATAGCTTTTACACGTATGATCAGAATATTGAAAAAACCTTTATGAAGTTAACAGAGAAGAATATAATAAGGAAGGGCCACCGTTTTGAATGTGGAGGCTCTAACCATATGAAAGCTACCAAAAGCCCGGTTCAGACAGCATCATAGCATAAATGCTTAATACTTTAGAACTGATGATCTACAAACGGCTGGAAAAGACCTTAGACATGTAAAAACATATAATGAAAACTACAAGCTACCATAAAAATTGATAATGAAGTAGACCAATTTCAGCCTATTGAGAGAGGTGTGAGATGGGTATGTGTAATGTCGGCTTGTACAATGAAACTGTTTCCAGAAATATAGAAGACATGAAAGGAAACAATAACAGCTAGGCAGATGACACAGTCTGATTACATACAATGAAGAGGTGGAAAATAGGTACCTTACACAATGTAACAATTGAATTTAATATCTGTTGAAGCAAAACATCCTTCTTCGTTGAATGCGAAAAGGAGAAAAAGACTTGGCCTTCGTTTCGTCACGGGTTTTGATACTGTCTGCGTGAGAGAGGTGTATATCTGAAATGAACAACGGGCTGGCAATCAGAATCAACCAATCAGAACAAAGATAACATCAAATTACAAAGGGTATATCCCCTGTAGTGGTCTGAGGGACATTTTTGAATTAACCAATCAGAGAACAGATAACATCAAAATTACATAGGTCATATCTCCTGTAGTGGTCTGAGGGACATTTTGAATTAACCAATCAGAAAACAGATAAGAAATTAACACAAATGTTCTTTCCGAGATGTATGTCATGTGACCGGAAGCCCACTTTGGTCATTTATGTCCACGTCTTCCAGATGTATGTTTCCAATCCGAACCACCTTTGACCTGGTGTAACCCACTTTAAAAAATAACCAAGACTGTTACACAGACCGATGAAGAGTCATACATCTCTAACACATCGTCAATGATATGATTATATTTAACCCATATAGACATCACTAACCACCATTAAAATACACCATTGGTTACAATAGTTATATATCGAAAAAGTCTCAAGTCGGCTTCTGATGTATCAACTTCTAACACGTGGCACTATTTTCACTTTATACAGGAAACTATTTTAGTAAAGTTTGTTTTAAATGAAACCGGAAGTATTCTAATGTGTGAACTTTGAAAATTAATTGTCTTGTTGCGAAAAGTCTATATAAGAAAATATTCCAGGTTGATCCTGAAATCTAAATGTGTACACACATACCTTACTACTACCACTCAGAAAAATATAGAAAAAAATTAAAAAATTCTTGATCACAAACAAGATGTCCATTACAACCAACTGGAGATCATCTTCTTTAGATCTTCCAAGACATACACCCTTATTGCTCTCTCCAAACTTTCATGACGTTTCAAGTGACCTAATATACTAATTTTCTTTGCTTGTCTTTAAAAAACCATCTTCAATATTCTTGAAGTATGGATGAGTTTGTTCTTTTGACCCAAGATATTCTTAGAACCCATCTATTACATTTTATATTCAAGTGCCTTTATGACGTGTTTAGTGTCTCACAGGCGTAAGTTGAATACTCTTAAAAACATAATTTTCTGTAGTTCTATCTGTCCCACTCTATTAAGTTGTCTTTGAAGAGCAATTGATAATCGATTAATTTCTTTCATTGTGTCACTGTTGGTAATCAAGATATTCGAAAGTTTCCACCACCTGGTTGTTATGGGGTTCTTGGCTTTGCCGAAAGCCCATTACTTTCCTTCTGGACAGTGACTGTTTTAATCTGTGACCATACTGGTGATCTATCGGTCCAGACCAACAACAATATGTTGTTACACTTCATCCACCTGCTTCCATGGCTTCACATAACCATGATTCGGGTACGCCACCCAAAAGTGCTCCATAGAAGAAAGAAGGATACCCTGTAATCGGGACTACCACACACAAGTAAATTTTAGGCCAATCTCTCAGAATATCACACACAATCAGTCATACACACTCTCATTGTGAGTTCTTTATAGGCTGGTCGTTGTGCTAACATTAGAGGTCTTAGAGTGACCAACAACAACAACAACAACAACAACAACAACAACAACAACAACAACAACAACACAGGCGGACACGCAGTCATAGACACCAGTATATCCACATAGAGAAACCCACCGACAAATAAGCAGATACACACAGTCAGACATACAGACAGATAAAAAGACAGCCAGACATATAGATAGACTCACAGACAGATAGATGGACACTCAGTCATAGACACCAGTATAGCCATATTGAGACACACCGACAAATAACCAGATACAGACAACCAGACAGATAAAAAGACAGCCAGACATATAGATAGACACACAGACAGATAGATGGACACTCAGTCATAGACACCAGTATAGCCATATAGAGAAACCCACCGACAAATAACCAGATACAGACAACCAGACATACAGACAGATAAAAAGACAGCCAGACATATAGATAGACACACAGACAGATAGATGGACACGCCGTCATAGACACCAGTATATCCATATAGAGAAACCCACCGACAAATAACCAGATACACACAGACAGTCAGACATACAGACAGACACTGATACAAACCATTAACAGATAAATGAAACAACAAACACACGGCCCGAAGTGTCCCCATCACATTACCTTCTTACTTTTCAATCCTTGTGTTCATAATATGGTGAATTTTAGATTTATTCTGATGATATCATTTTGATTATCATGTGGTTACACATCTATCCATACATCATGTCGCTAGGACTTTTCAATCTTTGTGCTCAGAATATGGTGAATTTTAGCTTTATTCTGATGACATCAATCTGATTATCATGTGGTTACACATCTATTCATCCATCATGTCACTAAGCGGTCATGTTCTACCATTTCACTCGATCACTAGAGTCGTGGATCTGGTCTCGATCATACCCCAGTGACCAAGCCTTCCAGGTATTTACTTCTCGGTCTCTTCCTCTCGATCTTGCCAGTTGTTACCATGTTTATTTCTCATAAAATACCCAACAAATTTTGTCTATGTCCAATTTCTATAATCTATTTACGATTTTCATTTTGTTTCTTGTAGATTATTTTCTGCCCGTGGTATCTTTTCTCCAACTTTCCATCAGATGTTTTTCAGCCTGGTCCACACATCGATACAAAAGTATGAAGCACTTCAACACTTTTCTTTTTCTAATTGCTATCTTTTTGGTCAGTTTCATCTTGCTAAAGGCTACATTTCCTGTGATGAATCTTGTAATCTCTTCAAACCATTGGCCATCAGAACTGTTCCGAGATAATTGTACTTGTTTTCCTATTTACTTGTGGTGTTTTCCTAATAATCTGTGTCTTTTTAATGCTATTCCTAGTTGTTCACGGCTATTAATTGTTGCAGGTTCTGTTCCTTGTCTACAATCAAGACTGCCTATCTATTGATGTCCCGCAATAATCTTTTCATATATTTCTGGTGTACAAGGGGAAAAACATTACACACCCCTTTTAATTGGGTGATATTTACCTATTTCATTATCAAGCCATATGACAGATCTGTTTTCTATGTTTTTTCTCACCCCACCAATTTGTAGATTTTCAAACATAGCTAATTTACCGTACACAGCCTTATCAACGTGATAACATTCACATGTGTGTTAAAAGCCTTGTGTAGATGACTTTTGTGCTACATTCCTTTGAAAAGGAGTACCGAAAGCAAGTACCACCAAGTAAAAACGAAAAGAGAGCAAGTGAAAACAGACCTTGTGGCCTCTCTCTTTTACTGTGCTCGCGTGGGCTTGTGCCTTGGGGAATTTATGAGACACCAGACAGGTCAAAAATACAATTCGGAAGATATAAAGAGACAGTTTTGGGGGATAGATAATGCAGCAGATCTATAATTGTTGGACATTGTAGTAATATAGAGTGCTCTATCAAGAAAATATTAATAATGGTATCAAAAGAAAGTAAATGTTTTACAGGACATCGCTGTCAACAGCTTTCAGCTGATTTCTAGACAAGCTTACACTCAGTAGTTTGCCATTGAGCGACCGGCTCACATCATAAGTATGAACCAGTGCTGATTCTCACAGTGGTCACGTTACTTACGAAGAAAAAGTGTAACCGGGGATACCAACAGTGGTGACACCAAAGGTGACATAGAAACATTCTTAACCAAGTGGATAAATCACCTAGGGGGGAATTATCAGACGAATGATGTACAAGAGCTTAATGTACAGGACAAACAAAATTTTATAAAATGAAAAAGTAAGAGAGTGGTAAATAGTTTTGGTGTATGACAGCGAAACTTGTATCAAAAAATTAGAAGCAGCTGGTTTGTAAGGTGAATTCTCTGTCTAACAACTAGAAAAGAAACAACTTTCTTTAGTCATATAAGAGACGCATGAACATCGTGGCAACTGTTATCTCAGTAACATACCGAGATTAGAAATTATGGTAGTTTTATGTCAACAAAGTCGCTTTCAGAACACCAAAGACAGCGGCATGAAGGCCTACAACACGGAACTTGATGATGGTGTCAGCCAAGTTGATTTCAGAACACCAAAGACAGCTATGTGTGGTGCGAAAGAAATAAAAAAAGTGTGACTTTTGTACAGAGCGAAACGAAAAAATATAACCATTCGTTCACCCAGAACATGGCGAAATTTAGATTTATTCTGATGATATCAAAATTAAATCTAATTATCGTGTTAGTAAAACACTTACAAGACGAGCCTCAGTGTTCGTCTTGGCGAATAAACACACTGCACTGTGACCGGTGTTTTGTTAACACGCGCGGTCATCCGAGAAAGCTTGCCAACACGCAGCTCCGGACAAAATTCGCAACGGAACTAAATTAGCCACAAATGTGCAACACTCTGAGTTTATAATATCAATATCTCTTGATATATTTCGTAAAACACCATCAAAATTGTTTTTTGAAATCAACGACATCATAATCTTTCATTTGACTATAAATTTTAATACTTTGACCTATCAAACGTTATTTTATTACACATTTAAGGCGTCATATCACGCCTGGGTGTTCCGAGTTTGCGTACATAAATAATTTTTTAAAATATATAAGAATGGTTTATTATGCTATATTGCCTTTTAAAATACTTAAAACTTGGTATTATTAAATATTACAATGTTCATTTTTATGATATTTGAATAATTTTGTCTAAATCTGACTTTTTCGGAAGCGGGCATAGCACAGTTGTACATATAATGTTCCTTTTTATACAACTGAAAACCATACTTTATTGGTGCTTAACCATAAGTGAGGGAGTAATTTTTTTGTCTAATATGTTTATAAATGTCTGTTCTAGAAATATGTTTTGTCTATCGCTGTAATTCTTATTTTTATCATCTCCGACAGTCACACTTGACACGTTGCTGTTGTATCTTTGCTTTGTAAGATCAGCGTTACCAGAAGTAATAGCTTAGTTGATAGCGCACCCGACCCGTATTCGGCTGGCAGTGGTTCGATCCTCAAAGTGTACATTTTTTTTTTTTATTTTTAAAATTCGTTTGCAAGCGTTAAACCGCTGTTCATCAATATACCGTTGTCTAGTATTTTTTTCTTTTTGGTAGCTCTTGCGCTTACGCACCACAGATAAGAAAATAGACACTTTGTAACGCCGAAAAAAGAATACATTATGTTTCATGTCGGTAACCGGTCTGGGTCTATCATTATCATGTGTCGCTTCTTCTTTCGTTCGCTTGAAATGTGTCTATGATTGTGATATTGTCCCTTGTATAAATTTAACGATGTCGATAAGACTTCTCACTCAAGTTTGTAACGAAAACAAAACACTACCAGCTTAGTTATTAATTTTAAATAAATTAGATTTTTGTGTAGGGTAGTAATTCTTCAGTCATCGTGTGCCATGACGGTGGGCGTGACCAAACGTGGTACATTTTACCATGTTGATAAGTTTAATAAAACAGAGTACAACAGACAAAGCTGTCAATAATTGAGTTTATTAAAGCGTTTCTTACGGGAACCCACACAACTTCCTTGGGGTTGAGTGAAAAACAGATCATCGAGGTTGTAAAAAGTGATACATTTTTCGGGTTGGTGGAGTGCGATATTGAGACCCCGGCTGATTTACAAGAGTCCTTTGCCGAAATGCCCCCTATTTTCAAGAACACAGAAGTGTCGAGGGACGATATTGGGGAGTTTATGAAAGACTACGCCATAAAAAATAAACTACTGAGTACCCCACGACGGACATTGATTGGTAGTTATTTCGGGAAGAAAATATTATTAGCCACCCCTCTTTTAAAGTGGTATCTAGCCCATGGGTTGGTGGTTACACACATCTACCAGACAATAGAATATCGACCAGTTAGTTGTTTTAAACAATTTGGGGAAACAGTGTCTAATGCCCGTCGCCAAGGGGACAAAAATCCGGCCGAGACCATTACAGCCGACACTATGAAATTGGTAGGTAATGCCGCTATATGTTTTCTACTGTTTGGTGTCTATATGTTCTATTAAAGTGGTCATATGAATGAAATGGCTATATAAAATACTCAATGTTACATTTGTCACGACCAATAAAAATGAATGTACTTTGTCAATGAAAATACACGTATGTGATGTCAACACTTGTTGACTACACACTATTGAAAATTTGATGAAAAAATAAAAAAGTTATGAAAACGAACTCTTTGGTTTTTTAGTGGTATGAATGATTTTTCTTGTTAACCACTCCAAGAGGGTGCTTCATGTTGATTATGTGGTACACACATTTTTTACTATACAACCCAAAATATAAGAGATATATTACCCCTACATACCACCCCGTACCCAACTTCATGACCGAGGGGGAGTGAAAATCAGCCGAGGTCAAGGTCAATTGCCGGAGGCTCCGGCAAATCATACCCGTTTTGCGCCTTTCTAACTACTACTCATGGGGCGTATGTTTGTATAAAAGTTATTGTTCTATTTCCTTCTTTTATCTGTACTAGTATTATCCTTTCCGATATAAATTTAGTGTTGATAATGGCTTTCGCTTTGTCTGGATGTAACACACAAAAAAACCACTCCATGTTTAGCTGTAGCTCGCTGGTCGACGCCACTCCATATAAGAACGTAACCTTCATGTGTTAGTTTCGTGTTCTGCCCCTTGTTCCTAGTATCTGCGAGTTCTAATAATTGAATATTTGATTTTTTCATAAATTCTACGAGAGCTGGTTCCTTATATCCTAGACCAGTAACATTCCAAGTCTCACGTGCATTAATGCACGATACACAATTTGAAACTGTAACTACTATTCCTTAATGTACAACAATATATTTGGGAAGGATAACTGCGTCAGACTTGCGCTGCTAACATGCAAATAACACCATGGGATTGTCCTTAGAATGATAACAATGTCTCGATTGATTACGCTATCATGCAAACACAGCCATGTGTTTTTCTTATAGTGATAGCAGTGACATTCGTTCTTATTTTATTAAGGAAACAACAACATATGTGTTCTTTCTCATATGGTTATTCAGCCTCACCTTTAAGACATACTACTTCACAATGGTTGTTTGAAAAACACATATGTAAATGATGTTAGTGTAATGTTTTTTATCATTGCAGTGTAAACTTTCTAAGCTTCAAACTATGATATGGAATGAGTGATGTGGATGATGCTGTCTGCTATCTATGAATAAAATTTGGTGGAACTGCGGTAAAGCTGTAAAAATGTACACAATATAAAATAACACAAAGTAATGCAGCTTTACATAACAGAATTACAACACATACAGGACGTTACGGCGACTAGCCTTCATCGGCAAACAAATACATACACAAAACACAACACATAGTCACGGAGAAGACCCTCCGGTGACTACATTAAGGCGTAACGATGGTATGAGAAGAATAAAAAGATGAAAAAACGAGAGCAATGGAGAGAAAATGAAAATTTGAGAAAAAGGTGTTCCTACTTACCTGAGAATCCCAAAATGTGTATGGTTTTTTCATCTTTTTATTTTTCTAATCCCATCGTTACGCCTTAATGTAGTCACCGGAGGGTCTTCTCCATGACTATATGTTGTGTTTTGTGTATGTATTTGTTTGCTAGTCGCCGCAACGTCCTGTATGTGTCGTAATACTGTTATGTAAAGCTGCATTACTTTGTGTTATTTTTGTATTGTCTGCTATCTAGCGTATTGAAATATACAGTTTTCTGTTAGATTTGATATCTAAGACTAGAAGGGCATATCTGTAAAATGTATTTCAGTGGTAAGATGTTATTCGCTGTGTGGTATATATATGAGGACTGTTGTTCTATAACACTTCCGGTACAATGGCGACAAAATGAAGCGTTACTTTTCAGAGGGACGCTATTTAGTGTTCTCCTTTGGATTTCGACGGATTTTCGACGGATTAGGACAATCCTAGCCTGTATAAACGCCTTCAGTTACTACCACTCCGCAAACGCCTGCTTTTCAATAAAGCTAAACTAATTCACAAAATCCTGCATCGGAATGCCCCAAATTTCCTTTGGCCATTGTTTAAATATAATGCTAGACACAGTAAACGTTTAAATATATTACACATTCCGAAGCCTAGGATTGACTTATACAAAACAAGCTTAACGTACTCTGTAGCTCAGCTGTGGAACAATCTTCCACAAGAAATCAAATACTTCACCACTCTCTATTCATATAATCGCAAATTATTCGAACACTATCTCAATAAGGATTAGCTTCCCCCTTAATACTAGAGATAATAATAATAACAAAACCCTAGTATAACAGCCAGTCCCCTTTTGGTAGGCCAGTATATTCCACATGGCTAATAACAAGTTTCAGATCATTATCTAATATTACTGTGTCGTGTAGTTTTGATGTTCGTATTTTGCTCATGCCTTTATAATGCATATCTTTTATATTGTTGCTGTTCTCTGTTAGCATTGAATGATGTGTGAATGAAATAATGTATGAAAGAGAGTGATAGAAGGGCAGAATGTTAGACGGGCCTGCGTGCCCAATTCTTATCCCTTTGAAAATAAAGTTTTTTCGTTCGTGTGATTTCCAATGGATTTCCGGTGAATAGTGTTTTCCTGTGGATTATGTGATGCTATTTTGTGTTCTTTGATTGGAAGTTTTCAAAAGAAGCCACGGAAGGCAGGTGGTGGATGAAATTTTGAGGACAGCCGACAGATATTTGTGGGTCATGGCCTCGAGTTTTACGACGGCAGGCAGAGGAACTCTTCTTGAGTCAATGGCTGCGGTCTCCGACCAGTAAGGTCACTGCCATAGAGGAAAGCAACGGCAAACTACCTCTTTAAAAGTGCCTAGTACATCATGATTCGCTTAAAGACTGATCATCGCAAGACAAGGACAGAGACGTTAAAATTAGCAACTTGGAACGTTAGGACGTTAAACAACGACGGAAAATTAGAGAACATAAAACAAGAAATTGAAAAGGAAAAAAATAATATTTTAGGTATGTGCGAAACGAGATGGACAGGATCAGGCATCAAGATAGATGACGATTTCAAGATTATTTATTCTGGAGGTGAAGATCGTCATAGGGGAGTGGCAATTATTTTGGACGGGAAAACATTAACATCTGTTCAAGGATATTAGGCCGTGTCGGACAGAGTTCTACTAGTTAAATTAAGTGGCAGACCTTTTAGCATAAATATTATTCAAGTATATGCACCAACAGGAGAATCCAGTGAAGATAGTGTAGAAGAATTTTATAATGACATAGAGGCTGCCTTAAAGAAATGTAAATATTCAGAAATAAACATCATAATAGGGGACTTCAATGCAAAAGTAGGAAATCAAGGGGATAGATACACAGTAGGAAACTATGGTTTAGGAGAAAGAAATGAAAGAGGATACAGACTCGTAGAGTGGGCAAAAGAACAGGAAATGATTGTAGGAAACACCTGGTTTAAGCAACACCCTAGAAGATTATGGACATGGAGGAGTCCTGATAGCAGGATTAGAAACCAGATTGACTACATTCTCATTAGCAGAAAATTTAGAAACGCGCTAACAGTAGCAAAAACAGTTCCCAGTGCTGATTGTTATAGTGACCACAGATTACTCACAGGAACATTGAGGATAAAGTTGAAGAAATCCAAGTATATAACAGGAAACACTAAATATGATTTGTGTACATTGAGTAATGACAAGGAAATACAAAACAAATTCAACATAGAAGTACAGAACAGATTTGAAATATTGTCTGATCTAGAGATATTATTCCAGGATGTGGATGATCAATGGGAAACGTTGAAGAATTCAATCAATGTGGCTGCAGAAACAACTATTCCAAAATTAAAGAAGGTGGATCGTAAGAAATGGATGACTGAAGAAATTTTACACCTCATGGAAACAAGAAGACTCAACAAAAATAATTCTGTCAAATATGAAGATATTCACTGACAAGTCAGAATATTATATAAGGAGGCTAAAGAATCATGGCTTGAGGAAAAGTGCTTAGAAATTGAAAACCAACACAACAGTCAAAATACTAAATTAGTGCACAAAAGAATTCAGAAACTTACTAATAAAAGAACAAGTACATCAACAGGGTGTCTCAAAACTAAAGATGGCAAAATCATAATAGAAAAAGACCAGATTCTACATGTATGGACAGATTATGTGAAACACCTTTATGATGATAACAGAGACGAACAGTATGATATTAGATTTAATAATGAAGGACCGCCAATTTTTTAGATGGAGGTTCAAAATGTTCTTAAGCATATGAAAGCTGGCAAGGCCCCCGGTGCAGATAACATCACAACAGAAATGATTAAAGCTGTAGAAGAATTTGGACTAGAGCAAGTCACCAGACTGATGAACTCATTATATGATACTGGAGATATACCTCCTGAATTATGTAAATCTATATTTATTGCAATCCCAAAGAAATCAGGAACCTTAGAATGTGATCAACATAGAACACTTAGTATAATGAGTCACATCACAAAGATTTTGCTAAGAATTATCATGCAAAGAGTGAGGAAGAAGATACAACCTGAAATAGGGGAAGAACAATGTGGGTTTGTAGAAGGAAAGGATACAGTAAATGCTGTGTATATGCTGCGAACAGTTATTGAATGTGCTATAGAAGAAAACAGCCGGTCTCTCTGGCTGTGGGGTTACAACACTTTCTCTCTGTAATCCCGTTTATCACGCAGAGTCTCGCAGCGGAGCGAGAACTGAGGCGGTTCGACCCCCGCTCGTGACTTGCGGATACTGAGCAGGTCGCTCAGAAAGCAATGGCAAACTACTGAGCGTAATCTTGCCAAGAGATCAACATGCAGCTGAAAGATGCTGCTGTTGACAGCTATGTCCTGTAAAAGGATACGCAAAAAACATAGAAGTAAACAAGGATATACATCTTTGCTTTATTGACTATACAAAGGCTTTTGATAGAGTTAGACATGTCAACATGGTGGATATGCTTGCAGATCTACAAATTAATGGGAAAGACATTAGACTTATGAAGAACATATATTGGAAACAACAAGCTGCAATAAGGATTGATAATGAAGTGGGACAGTATCAGCCAATTAAGAGAGGTGTTAGGCAGGGATATGTGATGTCTCCAGATCTTTTTTCCCTATACAGTGAAAATATTTTCAGAAATATAGAGGATATAAATGGAATCATCATTGGAGAACGAAACATCAATAACTTTAGATATGCAGATGATACAGTATTGATTACAGACAATGCGCAGGACCTGCAACAATTAGTAGATGCGGTTGTTGTACACAGTGAGCAGCTGGGGTTAGAATTAAATTGTAAAAAGACTCAGGTTATGGTCGACACTAGGAAGGAAGAAGTGCCACAATGTAATATACAAGTAAATGGAAATATTCTTCAACAAGTGAATCGGTACAATTATCTTGGAACAGTCATAACATCTGATGGGAGATGCCTTGAAGAGATTAGAACAAGAATCGCCATGGCGAAAGTAGCCTTTAGCAAGATGAAAAACATTCTGACCAATAAAAAGATGTCAATTGAAACGAGAAAAAGAGTGTTGAGGGGATACGCAGAGCCTGTTCTTTTGTATGGATGTGAAACTTGGACAATGGGCAGTCAAGCTGAAAAACATCTGATGGCTGCAGAAATGTGGTTTCTGAGGAAAATGCAAAGAATACCATGGACAGACAGAAAAACCAATGACCAAGTACTACAGGAGACAAATGAACATCGTAAACTGATTAGAGAAATTAGACGTAGACAGTCAAAAAATTTTTGACATGTTATGAGAAGAAATGGATTGGAGAACTTGGTGACAACTGGCAAGATCGAAGGGAACAGACCAAGAGGCAGACCGAGAGGAAAATACCTGGATGGCTTGGCCACTTGGCATGGACGAGACAGGAACACTGAGCTGATCCACGACGCTGGTGATCGAGTGAAATGGCGAGTCATGACCGCTCACGCTTTCCGGCATGGCACATGATTGATTGATTGTTCTATAACTGTCGTGAACTAAAATCTAGTTAGGACAGTCTATCTAAGGCGTGAACTTTGGTTTGTTATTTAGCTATAGATTGGTATTGCTAACTAGAAGCTGGAGTATCAACATACTTGATTAACCAAGCCCCGTGCAGACCACGTGTGGACCAAGTGTAGAGGCAGAATGATGCAGATAAACTATCAGATAAGTGGCATATTAATTAATGACCAAATGCGGACCACATATCGCTTCTGCGGTCCGATGATTTTATACTACACGTGACTTGTATTTTATCCCATAATTGTTGTTTTTGCAACTTTACTCCACATCTTGGAATTATTTCTCCATGTTAACAGTGTTGATTGTCAGTGAATGCCTGTAAAGCAAATTACATTTAATATAAATAACATAAATGAATAGTGTAACTAAACACAGGAAAATAGCGTCTCGTGCTGTAAATTAAAACTCCATCTTTAACAAAACAGTTGGAAACAGTTTTTGCCCTGGCCATGCGGAAGTGCGGGGGAATGAATAGGTTGATAGGCTGGCAAGGAATGCACATCTTGGTGGTAGATTACCTATGGGCAAGGGAGAGGTGGTGGTGCGTCTGTGGGACCAGGTGGAGAAGGTGGGAAAAAACTGAGAACCTGTGTGTGAGAAGAATGAGATTGCAGGGAATTGGCAGGGGTTCTGGGAGAATTTTAAAACTTGAGGGAAGACCAGGAGAAATTTCAATCAGATAGTGGTGGGTACGATTAGTTGTGTGACTTTTCGCTGGCTGTTAAACGAGGGGACGGAGTGCATATGGGAATGTCCTGAGTGTAGTGATGTAATTTCTTAGCTCAACTCATCTCAACCCAAACAGTTGGAAAGGTAAGTCTTGTAGGTAGTGTTTCACAAGCTATCATTTCCTGGTTATACTTTCTAGGAAGTTTATTTTCTTTGTCATGGGAAGCCTCCTGACTGTGGTATTTTAAACATTTATTTTTGTTTTTAGTTTTCAGCTGACTTCTTTCTTTAGCTGGAAACTTTGTGGGAATTTGATTTTGTCTTCCCTCGTTAATTATCTTTCTATATCAGAGACACCGACACACAACATGGATATTATCCGATGGTAAGTGCAGGAAGCAAACTGATTGCATGTTTTTAACACAATAACGATGTTTGACATGCATAACATTTACAATGACAATGCAGGGTGCTGACTACGTCGAAGACCAAGAACTACTTGTTACAGGTTTAAAGATTAAACTACAAAATAATCATAAGAGTTCAATAATGTTCTACATAAGTTATATACCACAGAAACATAAAATTGAAGAAACAACCAAATTCAGCATGTGGATGGTAGTACAAGAAAACATGACATCTAATGGACTAGCACACAAGCAAGAGACACTTTCAACTCATCAACATAAAATATGAGTCCTGAAAGAATGTTTGGCTGTTTATAATTTATATTTTCCTATGTTTATTCTCAGAAGTTTGCCATTGTTTTCTGAGCAAACGACGTTCATACCACATAAATCAACACAAGATGGTTTTACAGCACAATAGGTAAATCAACAGAAGAGACCTTTATTGAATATCTCAAGAAGAGTGCTGAAATGTTTTCTCGAATCAGCTTCATACTACTGCATTGCAATAAATTTTGAAATTTGAACGAACAGATTAAGAAGAGCTCTGGGCTACGGGGATGTGGATTCTGAGAGGAATATTTCGAATACTTTTGTAACTAAGAGTAACTAACAACGGTTTCATTGAAGAGGCTAAAGAAAGTGAAAGACGAGCAACTAAAAGAAAGTGACAAAAAGTATTATCGTATCTTATAATGAGAAGACAGCCATTGCAGAACATCGTGACAACCAGAAAAATCAGAGGTATAAGATACGGAGGCAGATCGAGAGAAATGATGTTGGAATGTTTAAGACGGTGACACTGAGGAATGCCTTCAATATCCAGGGATCCAAGATATCCGGACAGATATTGCCGCCTGTGCCACATGGCAGAGTAGATGACGACGAGTGAGCCTGTAACTTAAACCATCTAATGTCAAGTTCTCATTTCTCTCATTTGTAAACTATATTAAAAACACGAAGAATAGTTCATGTTTACAAAACATAATTACAATTACATAATTACATAATTATTATATTATATTAATAATAATTTAAAAAAAACAAACAAAGGGCGTTGCGGCGATAAACCGCAATCAGCAAAACTCAACATAAGACAACACAACAACATATAAACTACGGAGAAGTGACTACGATGACTAAATTAAAGCATAGACCAGTCTATTGTTTGGTATTTTCCTGGTTTCTTTCATACCTTTATAATTTCTTATCTCTGTTATAGTTTTCTTCATCGCGTATTTTCACATCCTACGTGAAGGACTAACTATGGATTAATTATTACTGATATGTTGACTTGTCTAGTTTAAACATCTTTAGAAAAGTCTCCCTGTATTTCGAACTCATTTTAAAATAAACGTAGATGTTGATGCTTGAGTTGATGGCCTCTGTTGTAGAGGAGACAGACATTGTTACCAGAAACATATTCTTGAAAAGTCCGTCGTAGCTCAGCTGTGGTTCCAAAAATCCAGCAATAAAGATAACAACAGCTGGAATAAAACTAGTAATGAAAATAATGGATATTGTAACTACCATGTTTGCAACTTTCATTTCCTTAGTGTTCAAGTTTGCAATGTTATTTGATTTATCGTTGGTCTGGCATTTAGCTGTAGAGTTGGAGTATCTCCATAATGCTTTACTGTTTAGTCTTGTTACAAGAACAGCTGTCAAAATCACAACAGACACAAAGCAAGATAAGGGCATAAGGACGCCATTGACTGCATAAGATACGGAATGTGTTATTCTTCTTCTGTAAGCATCCATATGATAAACAAGCCCAATCAATGTTCTGTTTCTCTCCGGGAAAAATCTCCACTTGAGGCCAGCACAAAGATAAGCCAAAGACGCACAACACATTGGTATAGCAAAGAAGGATACCATTGCCGTGATATGCCTCATTCGGGTGAATATAGTTTTCACTTTTAATGGAAAAATCACGCAAATGCACCTCTCTAGGCTAATGAAAGCGGTAATCCACCCTGTTGTTCGCGTAAAAATCACATGTAACCAACTTCCGGTTATTAAATGAACTTCATTAGTGGCCATAGGGATACCAGAATCTCGGAAAGCGGGAGTAAAGCAAAGATTGCTCCACTTTATACACACTAATGAACAAAGATCGGAAATGGCCAGAGATAATAGGCTTATGTTTATGGCATCCGAGAATCCTTGTTTTACAAAGATGATACAGTTTATAATGTTGCTTGCTGTACCAAAAATAGTTACTGTCTGACAAATGATACCTAAGCTAATGAACATGATAATTAGGAATAGGTCATCCGCGATGATAGAACTCCGGTGTTGTTCATTGCTTTCTATAATCTCGACTTCAGTAAAGACAGCCTCGAACAGACGCACATCTGTGGAATTCTGAACCATAACAGAGCTAGTTCATTAGTAATAATTAGTAGAGAGCAAGAAAGAGGGGAAGAAAGAGACATCCACAAAAATGACAAGGGATACTAGTAACAAATGACAATAGTCAATCTTTAAAAGGTACTTTAGAACATGGCAAATATAATTAAATTAACTTATTTTAATATAAATTGAAACCATAATTTAAAATATAATTAAATTATTTCATCACTTATCTCATCTCATGTCATCTACGTCGCTTCATCCGCCATTGAGTCCCTAAGGACATTGAATTGTAGTCTGTTGAAAATGAAATACCTCAAGCATTTGCAGTAAACATTACCAACCCATACTTCAAGCCAGTGTCTCGAATGTGATGTGCAGAATCATGACCTGGTTACAATCCCGATATGTTTGCTTACCACATATGTAATGATCCTGCAGCGGACTTGCACAAACCGCGGGTCAGAGATTGGACAGGGAAAACGAGAGCTCTGCAATACTATTCCCGTGGACATGGCATTTTATCACTGCGTTGTGAAATAGTTCTCTATACTAGCCTTGGTAGAAAAGAGCAGTCTTCATGACTCAGACGGATTGAATCTCAATGCAGCGGACTTACGAATCAAAATGCAGGCTACCAAAGGATTCAAAAACTACCAAAACACCCATCCCTCAATGAAATATAGACCCTAAACCAACTGTTGCAAAGTTATCCAAGGTTTGCCATATCTAGAATTCCACTTCTTTCCTATTCTATGCATCTCTTTCACCAATCATTTTATTTTTTTATCATACCGTTTTTCTGTTCTCAGTAAAGCGTGGATGAAATTCAATTAATTGAATTATTTTTGAGGACCGCTGGCCTGTCAGCCGGTGATCGTTGGTTAAAATCCGCATCGAAGTGGTTTTTTTTCCCAATTTTCAACGGTACCGAGGTTGACCCAGCCTACAATGTGAACTAGCGAATGTGTTGGGAAGTAAAAGTAGCCGGCGTTATACAGACCACATCATCCACTGAATATCGATTGGTCGTTAAATATGTCGGTCTAGCATTATATGCCAATGGATCTTAGAACGTGTAAAGAGGTCCGTTACTTTACTTTTGTTTGCTATTATTATAAGCTATTTACTTATGTTATTCAGACTATATTGTATGTTTATTAACGTAACGCATCTCCTGTCCAAATTTATGTTTCTTCCTGGAATCTAATTAGTTGAGTCAATGGAGTATAATTATGTCCATGCATTAGACGTCGCTGAATCCGACAAATCACTAAACTCCTTAAACACTAACTTTTGGAAGTAATATTAGTGTAATTCGTTGTTCTCCGGGTTTCTAATACATAACTAAATCTTGATTTGATATTAGAATTGGGTATTGTAAGATAAAGTTTTGATTTAATGTATACCTCTGCATATGGTATACTTATTTTATTTTGTCAACCTGTTCCTCCAAATTAATGTATCTTTTTATTTGATACCACATCATGGTGTTTCACAAAAGCTAAACTACGGGACATTTGCTTCGTCTTTTCTCACACATGATTTAAGTTAATCGTGTAATTGATTGATGTTATATCTTTTGCAGGCAAAGTAATCTACGAATTTCAAGTAACGAAGCTCCACTGAATTCAAATTCCTTGTAATTAATTATGGTGTTCGTGATCTAATGGAAATACATCAGCAAAAATTAATAGTGTCAGATGAACCTTGAATGTAATGCCATCGTACGTTGTATTTATCAAGATGCTTCGAAATAATCTATAGAGCTTCATTATTTTAGGAAAAAACAGATGTTTTTTTTTTTTAAATTTTCTCATAAGACCTTTTCGTAATAGACAAAGTTTAATATGTAATGATTATGAGGTTAAGGCACCCGCCTCTTATCATGCAGTCTTGTTAGTTTTCATTCTGGACATGTGGATTTTATATCAACTAAGAAAGAATGGTATATTCCAGCTCGTGATCCAGGGCGTAGCCTTTTGTGAGATGGAAAATATACAATGAAAACTGTCAGCAGCAGCGAGAAAAAGCGGGTTAACATGCTATATAGAACCTAAAGTGTGTGCGTGTGAAACATGGCCAAAAACAGACAAGCTGAGAAACATATAATGGCAGTGGAATTATGGTTCCTGATGACAAGTCAAAGTGGCGGACAGCTAAACGAGCAAGAAAGTTCTTCAAAAAAGAAATGACAGCTGTAAATTGATTAAAGGCATTAGAGGTAGGCAGTCAAATATTTCTATTAAAGTATGTATCTAACACCGTATGTCCGAGGCGTCTTAATGCGTGTTCAATGGTTGTTTGCGTTATTTTAAATTTTGTTTCGATTTGTTCTTCCGTGTTCTCCTTTGCTTGTGTGTTTCATTGCATATCCTTATCTTCAGCTAAATAATGATGCAGTGCCTAAGCTGATACTTTCATATCTAATGCAAAGAATTTAAGTTTGTTTTAATTTCCCAGGATTATTAAGTTGAACGTGGAGATGATGGTAAATAAATGTAAGTACAGGAAATATTTTCACTCCATGAAGAGTATTGGATATATGGTGCAATTCCCATATTTTAGACCGATCAGCACTCGATTGATAATATGATCATTGTCACGCCGACACCTTTACATCCCCGGTGAAAATATTCCCTGTAAAATACATTTAAATTTACCTGAAGTAGCATGTTATAAATGCTTGCTTACATCTGTATACCAAAATCAAGCATAACACAGCATTATAAAATCTCCACATGTATAACATATTAGAGCCAGAAAGTAATTACAACATTAAGACATATACTGAGCAGGTTGCGTGTATCCTTTTAATGGCTAGCTGTTAATATTGATTGGGAAAGAAATTACCTTTGCGGTGAAATTTTATTATTTGAAGATTACTATTGCTGAACGAAACGTGCACTGAAAAAAGTAATATTTTAAAACAGTGTAATTCCTCAATAATTCAAAATGATAGTTTAATTGTGTATTTTGTTTTTAATTTACAGCTTTTATTTCAGTTCGTATAAGTTATATTGATTTTGCGTGTGACATTAACATTTCATAACAAGAATAATACTCAACACTGCGAAGCTTAATGATTAACCATTATCTTTAATTCGTTGCTGAAACAAATATACACCAATTGCTACTGTCAATCGTGTAAGTACCACAGAGAATTATATTTAGTGGACAATTAGCTTTACAAATCACGCAAAGCATTACATGCTGCAAGTTGGTATCGTTAACTATCACTGTCATTAGCTTAGGATTCAGAAACGTGAATTATAGGAAAATAAATAAAAACGTTGATGTCTCGTTCAGAAAGCAATAATAAACTACTGAACGTACAGTTGCCTATATCACCAACCCTTGGTTGATGGCAACATCCTTCAAAGGACATGTGAAATTTAAATAAAGCACACACACAGTGGAATGGACCGGACAGACTCCAGTGAACAAAGAGGTGGGGAATAGAAGCTCGCTCTAGATCATCACCATCATGTGCCATGCCGGTAAGCGTGGCCGGTCATGTTTTGCCATCTCACTCGATCACCAGAGACGTGGATCAGCTCAGCGTTCCTGTCTCGACCATACAACGTGGCAAAGCCATCAGGGTATTTGTTTCTCTGCCTTCCTTTGTTCTCTTCCTCTCGATCTTGCCAGTTGTCACCAAGTTCTCCAATTTATTTCTTCTCATAACGTAACCAAAATGTTGTGACTGTCTACGCCAAATTTCTCTAATCATTTTACGGTTTTAATTTGTTTCATGTAGGACTTCGTCATTGGTTTTTCTGTGTGTCCATTGTGTTCTTTGCATTTTTCTCAGAAACCACATTTTCACAGCCATCAGATGTTTGTTTTTTTTTTTTCAGCTTGTCTGTTCAATGTTCACGCGTCACGTCCATAAAAATTCACAGGTTCAATGTAGCACATCAACACAAGTTTTCTTGTTGCAATTTTGTTTCCCCGCTTTTCCATCCTGTTTCAGGATATTGCGGTCAACACCAGCATCTTTCAGCTGTGTGTTGATTCCTAGGCGTTCATCAGCACGCCACGACTTTCTGAGCGACCGGCTCCATACTCTCATAGGTCACTGGCGCGACTCGAGCCATTTCTAATATTCTCGTGCGCTCACGTCAACCACGAGAGTATTCGGGGTTAACGGAGAAAGCTGCTAACCGCTCGGCCAGGGAGCGGGCTTTGTTGCAAACGACATCTTTTTATTGGTTAGTATGTTTTTCATCTTGCGAAAGGCTGCCTTTGCCATGGCGACTCTTGTTCTAATCTCTTCAAGGCATATCCCATCAGATGTAGGACAGTTCCGAGATAATTGGACCGATTCACTTGTTCGAGAATATTCCCATTTACTTGTATATTACATAGTGGTAGTTCCTTCTTCTTAGTGACGACCATAATATGTGTCTTCTTACAATGTAATTATAACCCACGTTGTTCACTGTGTGCAACAATCGCATTTAGTGAATGTTGCAGACCCTGCTCATTGTCTGCAATCAATACTGTATTATCCTCATATCTAATGTTATTGATGTTATGTCACTCAATGATGATTTCTTTCATATCGTCAACATTTCTGAAAATATTTTCACTGTACAGGGAGAACAGATCTGGAGACATTACACATTCCTATCTCACACCTCTTTTAATAGGCTGATATTGACCTACTTCTTTATCAATATTTATAGCAGCTTGTTGTTTCCAATATATGTTTTTAATGAGTCAAAGGTCTTTCCCGTCAATTTGTAGATCTGCAAGCATCTCCATGATGTTGACATGTCCTACTTTTTCGAAAGCCTTTGTGTAGTCAATAAAGCAAAGATGTAAGTCTTTGTTTACTTCTATGGAAAGTTCAATTAATGTTCCCAGCATATATACAGCATTTACTGTACCCTTGCCGTCTACAAACTCACATTGTTCTTCTCCATTTTTGGTTTGTATTTTCTTCCTAACTCTTTGCATGATAATTGTTAGCAAAATCTTTGTTATGTGGCTCATTATACTAATTGTTCAATGTTGATCACATTCAAAGGCTCCTGATTTCTTCGGGATTGCAATAAATAAAGAATTGCATAATTCATGAGGTATCATATATTGTGTTCAGCTGTCTGGTGACTTGATCTGTTCCATATTCTTCTAAGGCAGTGATAATTTATGTTGACATGTTGTCTGGAACCGGGGTCTTGTCTGATTTCATATGATTAAGGGCATTGTGAACTTATATTTTCAGAATTGATGGTCCTTCATTATTACTCCATATATCATATTGTTCTTCCCTTGTATCATCAAAAAATGTCTCACATAATCTGACCATGTGTGTAAAATCTCATATTTTTCCTTTATGATTGTTCCATCTATTGTTTTCAGGCAGCCTGTTGATGTAGGTGTTCTTTTAGTAGTAAGCTCCTGAATTCTTTTGTGCATTAATTTAGTACTTTTACTGTTTTGTTGTTTTTCAATTTCTATGCAATTATTTTCAAGCCATGCTTCTTTTGTTTACAAAAGTTTTTTTAAAGTTTGTTTACGTTTTGTTTTTTATTTTGTTTACATAATGTTCTGACTTTCGCGTGAATCTCTTTTTATTTGTCAGGGTTGTTTTTGTTGTGTCTTCTTGTTACGATTAGTCTTAAAATGTCTTAAGTCATTCATTTCTTACGACCTACTTTCTTTAATTTTGTGATAGTTATTTCTGCAGCCAAATTGATTGCATTTTTAATTATTTCCCAATGATCATCCACATCTTGAAATAAAATCTCTAGATCAAACAATACATCAAATCTGTTCTTTACCTCTATTATTATGATGTTTATTTCTGAATTTATACATTTCATCAAAGCATTATCCATGTCATTATAAAAATCCTCTACACTATCTTCACTGCTTTCTCCCGTTGGGGTATATATTTTAATGACGTTTATGTTAAAAGATAGGACACTTTAAGAAAATCTATAAATAGTATAAGTAGAAGATGCGCTTTATAAAATACGAGGGGGTTTCAAATGAAAATCTTAGAAGTGTGAAAGAAATGACAATAACCATGTCAGTGTTTTATAACCTGTCAATATTGTTGTTAAGAATGTCAAGAGTTCTCAGCATGTGACATCATGGTGCAGACGGGAAAAAAAATTACATTATAAGGACAGTTTAAAGATGGCCGCCCCACTTTTGACATGCACCAAAGAGTAGCAGCGTTTTTTTATCCGTTTTTTATTAAATCAGTGAAGGGGTGACACCTATAGAAATTCACTGGTGAATGAAAGTCCAGTTTGGTGATGCATGCCTATCAGTCCGCCAATTTGCATGAGTGGGGTAGGAAATTTCAAAACAGCGTGACTTCTGTGACAGACTGTTCACAGCTGGTCAGGCACACAGAGTAGTAACTCCATAGTGGTTACACACGCGATCAAGAGAATTTGTTCCTACAGACATCCAAGACCCTACTCAAAATGCTACCATGGCTGTCCAGATCATGTCAGCAGAATCGATGAAATATTGATAGTATTCACGCAGTTGTTGAGAAGAATGTTATGGACAGTTGTCTATTTAAACCTTACTATTTTAATATATGTTATTTTTACATAAGCATAAACTAACATTAGAAAGAATTATAAGGTTCTTTCCCATATACTACCACGTATGTATTTTACAACGTAGTCATATTCACTTTTTGTTCTAAAGTGTTACCAATGGAGACATTGGTTCCAATCACATTCAAAGGAAGCATTCGCAGTCAATGCTCTCGATGAATTATAAATTAAGGCATCCAGAATATTCTCAGTCAACACATACACCGGGAAGAAGATTTCAGTAACATAATGAATTGTTATAAAGTTATAAAGCGTATGGTGAATGAATACACGAGAAATTATATTTCCACCAAAGGATCATCTAAGTTGACTATAACGTTATACATTGATTGGCATGAGAAACTGCTACATTCAATCAAAGCTGAACTATTTCGAGTAACCAGTTGTAACAATGATTATGATGATATATGAAGCCCATAAACGGGCACTCTCCTGCTGTTTATGCTTCACCTCGACACCGCAAGGTACAAGAGGAACAAGATGAGATGAGATGATGAACCAGTTGTGAAATAAATGCTGGAGAAAGTTCGTCTGAAATATCAAACCAGACATTGAGAGATTTTCAAAACATTGCATGTGATGATGTGGTAGCCAAAATTACATGCAGAAAATAGCTGTTGTGGGTCCTCAGTGACCATCTGTTTGCCGGTCAAAGAAACTTTCCCTCACTCCCAGACATGGAGACTCGCCGCACAGGTAAAATCCGAGACCCCTAGAGAACCTTATAACAAAAGAGACTTACCCGAGAGCCACTAAAGAGAAGAGCACGAAGAAAATATATGACCCATGTTTATTACCGTTGGGTACCAAAGAAACCACACCCATCTATGACGCTGGATCCCAAGCTACAGACGTACCACTATACTGAGCTTATGGTCCGTAAAATGGAAGTCCTCACATAAGTATGCATGAACTATTTACAGTATAGTCTGCTATTATGATGATGGTAATAATAATAATAGGATCCCAGAATGGCAACCTACCTAATATGGATACAATATACAAACTACTACAGATTTCCGTGATGCTAGAAGTCGTTTAAAAACAAAAAAACGTTTAAAACAAATGAATTAATTATCATACAATTCGAGAATTTTATGCTGCATCATTATACTAGAAGAATGGTTTTGTTTTGACCACGTCTTCACGGTAAACAAATTACCATACTTGCTACGTGTTGCGACCTGCAATGTTTCTGATATGAGAAAACTTGTGATCATGTCCAACAGAGAGTAAAATAAAATTCAGATACGATAATGAACGTGATTAAATTTATAATTACCTATACTGTTTGAATAGCAATGATTATGATAATAAAACGTATGTGAAATTGTTCTTCAAATTTTATAAATTCAAAGAATGAAAACACAACAAACTTCCCGGAAAAATGAATTTTATAAGTTTCTTCTTTGGGTCATCGCGTACAACTTGGTTTCCAAAAGCACAAGGTGTACATTTCAACACAGGAGATCGGACAATTTGGCAAATTAGCTCTTTCATTCGTAGTGCACATAAAAATTAAACACAATGAACCTAAAAATGATGTGATTTCTCAGACAGTGGTTAAGATTGTATACAATCGTGTTTTAGGTTATCATTACCAGTGAGTTTTGATTGTATGTATAAGATAGGTCAATGTGCCAGAATGAATAAGGCCGCTTGCTCTAACACTTGCTGTCCAGATTAACCCTTGGGAATCCATGCTTAGAATCCCAGTAGAGTTTATGTAGACATAATTCACCACGCAAGAGCTAGAAGATTGTCTCAAAGATTAAAATACTCCAGGAGCTAATGGTATCACACATGAATTTCTCAAACAACTTGAACCCATTTGTTAAAAAGTATATCCAAGAGCTGGACGACAGGTCATATCCCATTCATCTGGAAGGAGGCACACTCACAGCCTATCCTGAAACCAGGAGAGGTCATGAAAGCGTCCTAATAACTACATACCCACAATTCCGTATGCTGTGTAAGCAAATTAATGGAGATTCTAGTAAATATAAGACTTATTTGTTTCGTGGATACTAATGAACTGCTCTCCCCAACGCAGACAGGCTACACGCAGTACACAAAGGAAAGGTGCTTAGAAGGACGTCGCTCTAAACACCGCGCGCCGCAAAGCCTCCCAATTTCTTGCCACTTCTCCCGCCTCAGGTACCCTCGTGCCCAAGGTGTCAGCGATATACAGTGTCCATCTTCAGGTTGATCGTCACCTGTCTCATCTTCCAGAAACCATGCATTTCATCAGAGCTCTCTCCAAGACAATGTGAACTGAAAATTCAAGAAATTAATGGTGCCTCCAAGTTCTCTCCATCTTCGTTAACCTTTCTCATGCTTCCAACATCGTGTGGAAGGAGGATCTGATGACAAAATCATACAGACAGCAGTTGCCTACAATATGTATTCTTGGATCAGAGACTAGTTTTCAACGTCCTGCCAGAGCAAAATATGGACGGCCGCCTCATTAAGGCAGTGACATTGAGAGAGGGGATCACACTGGCCATTGTAACAGCACGCATACTTTCCTTGGTCTACATAATTGATATAACTAAATGCTACTACCAGAATGTCTCTAACAGCTTACACGCCGACAATTGTGCTGTCTGGACATCCGAGGAAAACACGTCGATCGTTACATATCTTTTCAATAGACAGTAAATTAGGGAGAGAACTAGACAACCATTTTGGGGGTTTAAAATTAAAATAAAACGTAAAGCACACAAATGCTAGAAAATAAAAGAATTTATCAGCCAGTTACATCAAGGTTTCTAGGGTTTACCCAGACATCAGACTCACCTGGAAGCCTAACGTTGGGAATAAAAACTAACGTAAGATTCACCCAAAGACTCGCTATCATGAAAGCAAACACCGGCTGGAACATCCTGGAGAGGTAACACACAAAGCTACTCTATACTGGAGCAGTCAATCTCCTCATGGAATATGATTTAACAAGGACTATAACAGCGAAAACCGGTCTCCCTGATCGAGGAGTTAGCAGCTTTCTCCGTAACCCCAAATACTCTCGTGGTTGACGTGAGCGCACGAGAATTGGAAGCGGTTCGAGTCACGCCAGTGACTTATGAGAGTATGAAGCCGGTCGCTATGAAATCAATAGCAAACTACTGAGCGTAATCTTGCCAAGAAATCAACAATCAGATGAAATATGCTGATGTTGACAGCGATATCCTGTAAAGGATATGCAAAACATAACAGCGAAAAACGTACTTGGACACATAAGACAAAGTGTAAAATATGGTACAGAGAATAGCGCTTGGCAGAGGATTTCGCTCACAGTATAAAACTCGAAACAGTTTCGAAATCCGAAAAGCCTCCCAATTTATCTATTGCATATAAATACCAAGATATAACCAAAAATAGACTACTAAGGAAAAGTTAAAATCGCCTTGTCGGGAAACAATATGTCAATGTGTGAATCCCTCATGGAAGAACTATGGAAGCGCTACCTAGATTTATCTGGAACAGTAATGGAAGTCCCAGAAATAACTCCAAAATGAATACATTAAGACAATACAAAGAGCTCTTTTGCTTCACATGTTCATGGAAAAGTGTCCTTCGAACATCTAGACACGGTTGTTTAAAAATGGCTCTGCGTGAGAGGCTACAAGAAAGTGGGGGGGGGGGGGGGGGGAAGAGAGAAGGAGGGGGGGGCAGTAGAGTGTACATAAATAATTATAATGGAAACTCAGAGATATATGAATGACAATGCAGCAGAGGAAATATAACAGCCCTACTTACAGCTGCTTACTAAGTTGCATGTTCTTTAACAGGACGTCATAATCAACCACAACATTTTTGACTTTGATTTTCTAGGGAATTTTATGTTCCGTAGTTTGCCATTGCTTTCTCAACAACAGACATTCATACCAGTGTTAAAATCAGTACAAAGTGGTCTGCTTCCAAAATGTCGGCTGAGTTTGAACTTTGTTATTCCAATATGGCGGATAGGCTGTTGAGCTGTTAAGGCCTTTAAAGTGGTATGACTTCTGGCTGGCTACTGTTTGCTTACGCATTTTCCTCATTTTTGACTGGTAGTTCCGTCGCCCAGCTACTGAGTTGTTTGTCCATCAAGTATTATGATGACCATTCATTTCATTTAGTGGGGTTGAAAGTATGGAGCCGTGAGTTCTAAGATAGCTGATAAGGCCTATTTTGACTCAAAATATTCTTTGACAATGTGGGCAAAGAATTCTTGACGTTCCAGGAGGAGGATCTCTTGCAGTGGTTTTTCTGTCCAGCCTTTTCTTCACAACTCTTGCAGTCCTGGTTGCTTCACAAGTGACTGCATCCTCATGTAATGATGCACGCCACGAATTACGATCTTTAGCAGCAGTCTCCCAGGAGTCAAGATGAATTCTAAAAGCTTTCAGTGAGATTTTCAGTGTCTTTATAAAGCATTTCCTCTGGTCGCCTTGGGAGCGTTTACCACGACGCAGCTCGATGTAAAAAAATTCGTTATGGGGGGCATGTGATCTGGCTTACGAGTTAAATGAACAGCCCAGCGAATCTGATTCTTCATTAGTAGAGTGTGAATGCTGGGCTTGGCGCTCTTTCTAGAACTTCAGTGTCAGGGATCTTGTCTTGCCATCTTCAATGGCTTCTTTGGGCAGACTGTGTGGAAGTGGTTTAATTTCCTAGAATGTCACTGATAAACAGTCCAAGTTTCACAAGCATATAGCAGTGTGGATAACACAACTGCTTTATAGACTTTCAGCTTTGTTTGCAAGCTTATTGCATTTCTGTCCTATACATTCTTGTACAGTCTGCCAAAGGCCGCGCTGGCCTTGGAAATGCTTCCATTCACTTCTTCATAAATTGTGGCAGCTTGTGACAAAGTGCTGCCAAAATAGGTGAACGTGTCAACAACACTTAGTCTATGACCTTGATATTCGGCACGGTGTGACTGGAGCTGGCTGGTACCTACAGTCTTCTCCAAGTTGATATTGAGCCCAAATTTGGCACAGCCGTATGAGAAAGCTGAAACATTGTGTTGCATGTCTGCCTCTGAGTTGGCATATAGAACGCAATCATCAGCAAATATCAGTTCTCTGACGGTGTCGCTAAAAATAATGCACTATAACGCTGTCTACAAGAACAGAAATAGTTTTGCAATGGATACCAGGCTAATGGGTATCCCTGACAAAAATGCAGACGAGTGGGCAAAGGCTGGGGTAAATCTCAGGCAGCCCTATCCACTCTAGAGCTTCAGGAAAGCAAGAGCTCAACTAAAGCAAAGTACGAGGGCGAGTCAATAAGTAAGTCACACAGTTCTGTGGGATGGCAGGTAAATGTAGTTGGTGATTTCAACAGGTGTCATTAGGTGACAAGCAACATCGAACTTTATATGCCTGTTCGTCAGGTGGCACTAGGTGTCTCATTCGCATACGCAGCGCATACACAAAATGGCGACTGTACTTACGGAGTGTACAACCAAAGAGCAATGTGCTCTTGTGCGTTTTTGTGGTGAAAAAGGACTGCCTTCAAAGGACAATCATAATGAAATGCTTAATGTTTATGTTGACAAACAAGAAGCCCAGCAAAACGTGTTGTGTTGTTGTGGTGGATTTCACAAGGAGACTGAGCACCTATAGATTTGTCTGGAGCGCTACAGAGCTGGGGAAACGAGCGGCAGAAAAGAAATAAGAAAAGGAAATTGTACACGGCTAAAAAACGCAGACATGAAATTTGTTTTCGCGCTAGATACAAATACAAATCATCTTCATCATAAAACTACCATTCTGTAGTTACCAGCAGGCTGGTCGTTTGGCAGTCTCTTGGCGGCTTAATACACGCGTTCCTCCATCCTGTGGTTAATGTGTTGCTGTCAGTGTGCCTATATGTCTGCAATCAAAGCCGTGAAATATACTGTATATGTTACTAGCATTGACAATAATATAAGGACAAGGAAACACAGTTTGCAACTCTTGCAGGTACATTCGCGCTTGTCGATAATAGGTGGCTATTCAACCACTTGCCTTCATCCACTGGCTTATTATGAAAGATACCATGATGACGGCGCTGTTTGCCCGTCCATATACACCCCTGGGAGGTCCGCGTTATAAGAGCGGGCTTCTGGAAATGATCTGCTACTGGGATACTTCTCTCTGAGGTCCGTGCGATAACTTAATTAGCCTGGTGGGGATGTCAATCAATCAGTGGTCAAAAGGTGTCCATATCAAGTGATGTTGTCTTAGAGTGAAGTGTCCCTCCGCCGTGAAGAAATAGTCCGTGATGTTAGCGCGGTTTCACTGCTGAATAAGGAGGCCGTTGTGCACTTGTTCAGGAGTGACGTCACGCAAACACCATGCACTACTTAATCAGTAGAAAGTGGCTTTTCTCCTGAATAAGGATTCCATTGTGCACTTGTTCAGGAGTGAAGTCACTTTGACACCGTGGACTACTTCTTAATCTGAAGAGGGTGGTTTTCCTCCTGAATAAGGATGAGGCTACAACTGTCACCATGGACTAATTCTTAATCTGAAGAGGGTGGCTTTACTCCTGAATAAGGATTCCATTGTGCACTTGTTCAGGAGTGGAGTCACAACTGTCACCATGGACTACTTCTTCATCTGAAGAAGGAACCCATGGTGCCAGGCGAAGTGCCAGCGTGGCTTGCTTCCTGATGAAGGAGTGAAGTTGCGCTGACACAACGGAGTCTTCTTTAGAGTAAGAAGGAACCCATGGTGCCAGGCGAAGTGCCAGCGTGGCTTGCCTCCTGAAGAAGGAGTGAAGTTGCGCTGACACAACGGAGTCTTCTTCAGATTAAGGAGGAACTCATGGTGACTGTGTGGTGCAAGCGTGGCTTGCCGCCTGAAGAAGGATGCCAATGTGCACTTGTTCAGGAGTGAGGTCGCTCTAACACCATGGAACTATTTCTTCATGACCTTGAGATTCCTGCTCTCTAAGTCAAGGTCATTTGAGGTGGACACTATTGACCACCTATTTATTGGCATCAGTAAGTTCAGCAATCTTCCTGAATGCACATCAATATAGATATGCAATACCGGTCGTTGTAGTCGTGTGGTACTTTATTTGTTTTTACGGTACAAGGTTTACAATAAAAAGTTAGTTGATTCCTGGGCAAGTTTACGTTCGGTAGTTTGCCAGTACTTTCTAAACGACAGGCACTCATACCATTTCATAAAAAACCAACACAGTTGTGTTTCAAACGCGGTATGCGAGATTACGAATTGCGTCCGTAGCCTCTTCGCCACGGAGCGGGCCTGGGTATGGGGTACTGAATAAGTTAATCAGTTAAAGCTCTTTGTCAGTCTTTTTATGTACCATTGGCAGACAAGCACCTTGCCGTCTTGATAGACGATGGTCTGTAAAATGGAATTATACCACTCCATAACACAAAGCCTGGGCTGAATTTAGAGACCGTGTGCTGCCCATGCAGCATGATCCCTCTCTCGGCCTGTCTAGTTTACTCCAGAGGAATGGTAACACCAATACGTCTGAAACAAGACAAGCTGCAGAAGCTGCCGGATCAACAAAGCAATACTCTAACTGTCCACCTATCTGAGCTTCCTTCCTAGACCATTTGCAGACCAAGACTTAGAGCCTGGTCTGCCCTGCCATGACATTTAGTCTTTAGGTTGTATTTCCTCGCACTAGGGTAAGGCGTGTACCCTCCCAATAGCACTCCTCCGCCCGAAGCCGTTGACACAATGCGGTGTGTCGGGTTTGGTGATCGCCGCCCTAAGTGTTGTTGACACGTTCACCTATTTTGGCAGCACTTTGTCACAAGCTGCCACAATTTATGAAGAAGTGAATGGAAGCATTTCCAAGGCCAGCGCGGCCTTTGGCAGACTGTACAACAATGTATAGGACAGAAATGCAATAAGCTTGCAAACAAAGCTGAAAGTCTATAAAGCTGTTGTGTTATCCACACTGCTAAATGCTTGTGAAACTTGGACTGTTTATTAGTGACATTCTAGGAAATTAAACCACTTCCACACAGTCTGCCCAAAGAAGCCATTGAAGATGGCAAGACAAGATCCCTGACACTGAAGTTCTAGAAAGAGCGCCAAGCCCAGCATTCACACTCTACTAATGAAGAATCAGATTCGCTGGGCTGTTCATTTAACTCGTAAGCCAGATCACATGCCCCCCATAACGAATTGTTTTACATAGAGCTGCGTCTTGGTAAACGCTCCCAAGGCGACCAGAGGAAATGCTTTATAAAGACACTGAAAATCTCACTGAAAGCTTTTAGAATTCATCTTGACTCCTGGGAGACTGCTGCTAAAGATCGTAATTCGTGGCGTGCATCATTACATGAGGATGCAGTCACTTGTGAAGCAACCAGGACTGCAAGAGTTGTGAAGAAAAGGCTGGACAGAAAAACCACTGCAAGAGATCCTCCTCCTGGAACGTCAAGAAAATTCTTTGCCCACATTGTCAAAGAATATTTTGAGTCAAAATAGGCCTTATCAGCTATCTTAGAACTCACGGCTCCATACTTTCAACCCCACTAAATGAAATGAATGGTCATCATAATACTTGATGGACAAACAACTCAGTAGCTGGGCGACGGAACTACCAGTCAAAAATGAGGAAAATGCGTAAGCAAACAGTAGCCAGCCAGAAGTCATACCACTTTAAAGGCCTTAACAGCTCAACAGCCTATCCGCCATATTGGAATAACAAAGTTCAAACTCAGCCGACATTTTGGAAGCAGACCACTTTGTACTGATTTTAACACTGGTATGAATGTCTGTTGTTGAGAAAGCAATGGCAAACTACGGAACATAAAATTCCCTAGAAAATCAAAGTCAAAAATGTTGTGGTTGATTATGACGTCCTGTTAAAGAACATGCAACTTAGTAAGCAGCTGTAAGTAGGGCTGTTATATTTCCTCTGCTGCATTGTCATATATCTCTGAGTTTCCATTATAATTATTTATGTACACTCTACTGCCCCCCCCCCTCCTTCTCTCTTCCCCCCCCCCCCCACTTTCTTGTAGCCTCTCACGCAGAGCCATTTTTAAACAACCGTGTCTAGATGTTCGAAGGACACTTTTCCATGAACATGTGAAGCAAAAGAGCTCTTTGTATTGTCTTAATGTATTCATTTTGGAGTTATTTCTGGGACTTCCATTACTGTTCCAGATAAATCTAGGTAGCGCTTCCATAGTTCTTCCATGAGGGATTCACACATTGACATATTGTTTCCCGACAAGGCGATTTTAACTTTTCCTTAGTAGTCTATTTTTGGTTATATCTTGGTATTTATATGCAATAGATAAATTGGGAGGCTTTTCGGATTTCGAAACTGTTTCGAGTTTTATACTGTGAGCGAAATCCTCTGCCAAGCGCTATTCTCTGTACCATATTTTACACTTTGTCTTATGTGTCCAAGTACGTTTTTCGCTGTTATGTTTTGCATATCCTTTACAGGATATCGCTGTCAACATCAGCATATTTCATCTGATTGTTGATTTCTTGGCAAGATTACGCTCAGTAGTTTGCTATTGATTTCATAGCGACCGGCTTCATACTCTCATAAGTCACTGGCGTGACTCGAACCGCTTCCAATTCTCGTGCGCTCACGTCAACCACGAGAGTATTCGGGGTTACGGAGAAAGCTGCTAACTCCTCGATCAGGGAGACCGGTTTTCGCTGTTATAGTCCTTGTTAAATCATATTCCATGAGGAGATTGACTGCTCCAGTATAGAGTAGCTTTGTGTGTTACCTCTCCAGGATGTTCCAGCCGGTGTTTGCTTTCATGATAGCGAGTCTTTGGGTGAATCTTACGTTAGTTTTTATTCCCAACGTTAGGCTTCCAGGTGAGTCTGATGTCTGGGTAAACCCTAGAAACCTTGATGTAACTGGCTGATAAATTCTTTTATTTTCTAGCATTTGTGTGCTTTACGTTTTATTTTAATTTTAAACCCCCAAAATGGTTGTCTAGTTCTCTCCCTAATTTACTGTCTATTGAAAAGATATGTAACGATCGACGTGTTTTCCTCGGATGTCCAGACAGCACAATTGTCGGCGTGTAAGCTGTTAGAGACATTCTGGTAGTAGCATTTAGTTATATCAATTATGTAGACCAAGGAAAGTATGCGTGCTGTTACAATGGCCAGTGTGATCCCCTCTCTCAATGTCACTGCCTTAATGAGGCGGCCGTCCATATTTTGCTCTGGCAGGACGTTGAAAACTAGTCTCTGATCCAAGAATACATATTGTAGGCAACTGCTGTCTGTAGGATTTTGTCATCAGATCCTCCTTCCACACGATGTTGGAAGCATGAGAAAGGTTAACGAAGATGGAGAGAACTTGGAGGCACCATTAATTTCTTGAATTTTCAGTTCACATTGTCTTGGAGAGAGCTCTGATGAAATACATGGTTTCTGGAAGATGAGACAGGTGACGATCAACCTGAAGATGGACACTGTATATCGCTGACACCTTGGGCACGAGGGTACCTGAGGCGGGAGAAGTGGCAAGAAATTGGGAGGCTTTGCGGCGCGCGGTGTTTAGAGCGACGTCCTTCTAAGCACCTTTTCTTTGTGTACTGCGTGTAGCCTGTCTGCGTTGGGGAGAGCAGTTCATTAGTTTCCACGAAACAAATAAGTCTTATATTTACTAGAATCTCCATTAATTTGTTTGCACAGCATACGGAATTGTGGGTATGTAGTTATTAGGACGCTTTCATGACCTCTCCTGGTTTCAGGATAGGCTGTGAGTGTGCCTCCTTCCAGATGAATGGGATATGACCTGTCGTCCAGCTCTTGGATATACTTTTTAACAAATGGGTTCAAGGTGTTTGAGAAATTCATGTGTGATACCATTAGCTCCTGGAGTATTTTAATCTTTGAGACAATCTTCTAGCTCTTGCGTGGTGAATTATGTCTACATAAACTCTACTGGGATTCTAAGCATGGATTCCCAAGGGTTAATCTGGACAGCAAGTGTTAGAGCAAGCGGCCTTATTCATTCTGGCACATTGACCTATCTTATACATACAGTCAAAACTCACTGGTAATGATAACCTAAAACACGATTGTATACAATCTTAGCCACTGTCTGAGAAATCACATCATTTTTAGGTTCATTGTGTTTAATTTTTATGTGCACTACGAATGAAAGAGCTAATTTGCCAAATTGTCCGATCTCCTGTGTTGAAATGTACACCTTGTGCTTTTGGAAACCAAGTTGTACGCGATGACCCAAAGAAGAAACTTATAAAATTCATTTTTCCGGGAAGTTTGTTGTGTTTTCATTCTTTGAATTTATAAAATTTGAAGAACAATTTCACATACGTTTTATTATCATAATCATTGCTATTCAAACAGTATAGGTAATTATAAATTTAATCACGTTCATTATCGTATCTGAATTTTATTTTACTCTCTGTTGGACATGATCACAAGTTTTCTCATATCAGAAACATTGCAGGTCGCAACACGTAGCAAGTATGGTAATTTGTTTACCGTGAAGACGTGGTCAAAACAAAACCATTCTTCTAGTATAATGATGCAGCATAAAATTTTCGAATTGTATGATAATTAATTCATTTGTTTTAAACGTTTTTTTGTTTTTAAACGACTTCTAACATCACGGAAATCTGTAGTAGTTTGTATATTGTATCCATATTAGGTAGGTTGCCATTCTGGGATCCTATTATTATTATTACCATCATCATAATAGCAGACTATACTGTAAATAGTTCATGCATACTTATGTGAGGACTTCCATTTTACGGACCATAAGCTCAGTATAGTGGTACGTCTGTAGCTTGGGATCCAGCGTCATAGATGGGTGTGGTTTCTTTGGTACCCAACGGTAATAAACATGTGTCACATATTTTCTTCGTGCTCTTCTCTTTAGTGGCTCTCGGGTAAGTCTCTTTTGTTATAAAGTTCTCTAGGGGTCTCGGATTTTACCTGTGCGGCGAGTCTCCATGTCTGGGAGTGAGGGAAAGTTTCTTTGACCGGCAAACAGATGGTCACTGAGGACCCACAACAGCTATTTTCTGCATGTAATTTTGGCTACCACATCATCACATGCAATGTTTTGAAAATCTCTCAATGTCTGGTTTGATATTTCAGACGAACTTTCTCCAGCATTTATTTCACAACTGGTTCATCATCTCATCTCATCTTGTTCCTCTTGTACCTTGCGGTGTCGAGGTGAAGCATAAACAGCAGGAGAGTGCCCGTGTATGGGCTTCATATATCATCATAATCATTGTTACAACTGGTTACTCGAAATAGTTCAGCTTTGATTGAATGTAGCAGTTTCTCATGCCAATCAATGTATAACGTTATAGTCAACTTAGATGATCCTTTGGTGGAAATATAATTTCTCTTGTATTCATTCACCATACGCTTTATAACTTTATAATAATTCATTATGTTACTGAAATCTTCTTCCCGGTGTATGTGTTGACTGAGAATATTCTGGATGCCTTAATTTATAATTCATCGAGAGCATTGACTGCGAATGCTTCCTTTGAATGTGATTGGAACCAATGTCTCCAATGGTAACACTTTAGAACAAAAAGTGAATATGACTACGTTGTAAAATACATACGTGGTAGTATATGGGAAAGAACCTTATAATTCTTTCTAATGTTAGTTTATGCTTATGTAAAAATAACATATATTAAAATAGTAAGGTTTAAATAGACAACTGTCCATAACATTCTTCTCAACAACTGCGTGAATACTATCAATATTTCATCGATTCTGCTGACATGATCTGGACAGCCATGGTAGCATTTTGAGTAGGGTCTTGGATGTCTGTAGGAACAAATTCTCTTGATCGCGTGTGTAACCACTATGGAGTTACTACTCTGTGTGCCTGACCAGCTGTGAACAGTCTGTCACAGAAGTCACGCTGTTTTGAAATTTCCTACCCCACTCATGCAAATTGGCGGACTGATAGGCATGCATCACCAAACTGGACTTTCATTCACCAGTGAATTTCTATAGGTGTCACCCCTTCACTGATTTAATAAAAAACGGATAAAAAAACGCTGCTACTCTTTGGTGCATGTCAAAAGTGGGGCGGCCATCTTTAAACTGTCCTTATAATGTCATTATAACGACGATCAATAGCAAAAACAAAGATAATGCACACAGATAAAACTACTATGAAGAAAGAAATATATGTTAATGAGGAAAGATTGGAGGTGGTGGAAAATTGTGAATATCTTGGGTCATTGATTACCAACAATGTTGACACAATGAAAGAAATTAAACGACGACTATCAATTACTCTTCAAAGACAAACAATTGAATAAATTATGGAGTGTAGTTCTATCTACAAAAATTAGAATTTTAAGAGCATGCATCTTTTCCATTGCAACATAAGCCTGTGAGACCTGGACACTTACTAAACAAGCTGAACAGAGCATCATAAATGCCTTTGAATATAAATGTTATAGACAGGCTCCAAGAATATCTTGGGCAAAGAAAAGAACAAAAGCATCCATACTTCAAGAGCTGAATATTTAAGAGGGTTGGCTATTAAAGACTATAAAACAAAGAAAATTGAAATATTTTGGTCACTTGAAACGTCTTGAGAGTTTGGAGAGAACAATCATGGAAGGGTATATGGCTGGGAAGAGAGAAAGAGGAAGGCCAAATCGAATATGAGTGCAGTATGTGGCGGATGATCTCCAGATGAGTGTATCGGACACGGGACATCTTGATTGTGATCAAGAAGTTTTCCGGAAGGTTATGGGAGCTAGGTTCTGCAAAGGACATGTTACTGAATGAATGAATGAATGGTAGCATAGTCAAAAAAGTGAAAATAAGTTCTGGTAGCATAGTGAAAATTCTAGCAGTCTAGTGAACATAAGTTCTTGTAGCATAGTGAATAGTGAACATAAGTTATGGTAGTATAGTGAACAGTTCTGAACATAAAGTTTGGTAGAATAGTGAATATAGTTCAGACGATTTATGCTGTTGGCCGCTGTTGATTGAATACAAAGCATCTCGACACACGTGTGTGAACTCCATTGCATAATGAAGAATCCGTATCCACTTTCTTGCCTGAAAGACCTTCAGCCATATTGTTCCTTGGCATGCAGGCTTACCTTGAGTTTGGTTGATTTAGCTCAAAACACCTTCTTTTAGACCATCTTGAATAAATTATATCTTTGTTCAGGCTGGCAAATAGAGACCTACCATCATGTTCGACCAGTAGCACATCTCTAAAAACAGCTAAGTGGAAATCAGAAATAGTGAAGGTAGCTGGTCATTTAATTTTTGTCTGAAGACCATAGCTTTACCTCTCTGGGGCTTTATCTACCACAGGATTACCCATACCTGTTGAAAGATAGTACAAATGTGTGAATGTAGCAATGGGTTTGAACATTTCACCATAACATTGTATGAAAAGTGGTTCACATGTATCTCTGAACATATATGACTGTTACTGTCAGTCACTGTCATCTATTGCCTATAGTACCTTGCAGTGTAGGACGGGGGGGGGGGGGGGGTGTATTGAGCCTGAGGAAGTAAAGCTGCCTGGCTGATGCAGTCGCCACGAACTATGTGCAGGTTAGGGTTTTTCTTTTTGCCCCAGACAGAAAAAAAGCCACACCTTACTGAGGATTCTACTCTGGGTCTCCCGCAAGAGAACCCGGCATTCTAGCCACTCGGCCAACCACACCTCTTGAAAAGTGAGTTAATGTAATAAATACCATCACAGAGAGGAGGTAGATGTCATTTTCTGTTTTTCGCTTGTTTTGTTGCTTGTGCTGAATTTCATATTTGATTTCTTCAGTGTCTCTTTTACTTCATCTACCCATCTCTTCCTGGGTCGTCTTCTTGCATTGTATCCCGATGTTCTTATGTGGAATGCTCTAGCTGCTGGTTGATCTTGTTATAAGACTATTTGTTGATCGTGTGTTTAATTTCATTTCCTTTTTTGCCCATCGGTGATAAAGCAGGTGCCAGAGTTACTGGTTTTTTGCAACATATCCCTTGATGTGCTGCTATACAGTTTCAAATAATACATCTTCCGTGTGGTGTAAATGAGAATTTAAATGTATCATACACATTTTTGCTATTTTACAGAAATACAGAAAAGAGTTCAGGAGATGAGAATGAAACTGCAGCAAATGAATAAAATGAATAACTGCACTCTAGTTATTGAATCTACTGTTGTAGCTGTGAAACATTGTGAGGATGTGATTTTAATTTGTTTTACTTTTTTATAAGTTGTCTTGGGATGGGGGTGGTGTAGAGATTACAATGTCTACCTCTGGCTTGTGCAGACCTGGTATATTTTATAGTCTGGAATGTATGTTTTAAAGAAAATAATGAAACAGAAGATATGCTCTCCCTGATAGCTATGGTAAAGTTAACCGTTTGTTTGCAAAATGGAAAACTACTGACTAATAAAAAGATGTAAATTGCAATGAGAAAAAGAGTATTGAAGTGCTACGTAGAACCTGTACTTTTGTGTGGATGTGAAATGTGGACGAAAAGCACACAGGCTGAAAAACATCTAATGGCAGTGGAAATGTGGTTTCTGAGGAAAATGCAAAGAATACCAGGGACAGACAGAAAAACCTGTGAGCAAGTCCTACAAGAGGCAAAGTGATTAGAGAAATTAGATGTAGACAGTCACATCTTTTTAGACACTTTTTGAGAAGAAATAAACTAGACAACTTGGTGACAACTGGCAAGATTGGCGGGAAAAGAACAAGGGGAAAGCAGAGAAGTAAATATCTGGATGGCTTGACCACATGGCATGGTTGAGACAAGAACACTGAGCTGATTCATGACTCTGATGATCATGTAAGATTGTGAAACATGACCGCCAATACTTATCAGCACGGCACATGATGATCCTTGAGTAGACGGGTGTGTTAGCATAGTTGATAGGGGTTGCGCAGATAATGTAATGAGCGGGGTTGGGCAAGGGCTTGATGCCTGCATCAATTATCTGCCAACATTTATTCCTCCGTGCAATCAGACTTACAAAATGTGCTGGCCCTGTCACATCACTGACCAATAGCAAGTTCCTGCTTCGGCATCCTGGGATAGTCTAGCCTTCCTGGGCAAGGTTGAACATCTGGGAAGACCCATGCATATGTTACAAATTCCATAACAGATGGAAACCAGAGTACGTAGAATAGGCGACTGGCAGGCTAAACTTCATAATTATAAGAGCTACCCACAACAAATATTTATAGCATATATAATTCTGGTATATACATACATTTGGGTTCTCGTCACTGCTACACAGTTCATGCAGTCTCCTTCTATAATCTATGGGAGCATTAATGGCGATATTTGTGTAAAACGAAAGTGATCCTTGAACAAATGCAAAGTGAGTCGTGTTGTGTTCATTCTTACCTGCTTATAAATTAAATACAGCATCAATTATGCTTATTAGAAAGTTTGTTTTTATTAGGTATTCCTGTTTTTTAATGCATTATACAGTTAACTTGTTACAGGAATTGGTTTGAAATTTATGTCCTGTCATAGATCATCTACGCCTGAAATCATGTTATTACATATTGTTCATTTCATACTATGTTTCATTTAATGTATTTTCAGTAAATAAGAAATGTGTTTCATTTCTACATGAATTTTTGTTGCTGATATATTTTGCTTCATTATGTTGTATAGAACTGTTTATTGACAACTTGACCTTTATAGTTAAAATGTCGCCATTTACAGCCTTATTTAAAACAAAATACACTGTTATATGTGAGAGGCAACAAATTAGTGGAAGCGGCAATAACATCACTTTACTTAACAGTAAACAAAGTGTAAACACAGCAGGCAACTTGAAGGGAGTAAAGATTACACATTGCTACTAGTGGCATTCAGCTCTTGCCTTGAAAATAATAATAATTATGGCTCTTGTCCCATTTGTGCAGTTTTCATTGCTTCAGATGTGTTCATATCTATGTATGCACTTATCACTTTGCTTCATAAAGAGGTCACATCTTGTGCATATTCAATTGTAATATATCCTGTTCCATTTAATCTTGTCTACATTCATCTCTGAAACTTAAATGTCATTGTTTCTTCTATGGAAGATTTCTTGCCTCATTTGCCAGTAACATGTGCTGTTAATGTATTTCTGATTAATTTGCTGCTTTTTATATGTCATTTGTTCATTTGGTGGCAGCCTTAGGGTTGGTAGCTTTCACTAGGTTGTTTTCAAGCCTTTGATATGTGGTTTCTGGAGCCCTTGATGCATGAGTTGTTTCTGAAGTATGCCACTTTATTTTATGGTGGCACTGTTACAGTGTTTGGGAACATGCCACTCCTCCATTCCAAATCCAAATTTGTGACATTCTCATCAACTTATTCTTCGGAAGATAATGTGGTGCTTGTAACTTACGTCCCCTAGTCAAGGATGAGAAGTCAACATTTTAGTCCACCTGTCCAGTGTAGGGGTTGAACCTCTTACCTCGGCATCAGCACACCAGATGTTTCAGAACGCACATTCTTATCCATTCAACCATGCTGACCCCCCATTAGTTTCTAATATCACGTGTTTCCCTGATCTCTTGATTAGCAGGATTGGATATCTAGCCTTCTCAGATAACAAAATAAAAGGAGCTCTTGTGTGCAGGATGTTTACTTTAAATATCCCACAGTATTTTGAAATCACAAATGCCAGGCTAGAAGTTTGTTACCACAGCGAAATTGTTAGGAAAGAAAACCTAGTCATGGAGCACAGATGGAGGCTGGCTAGCTTAAATGGAGTCTGTTTAGAGTAAATTAACTGTAACCAGATGCATGCTGAAGTCTGACACACTAGACTCTGAGGTGGATGACTAGGTGTAACACAGTCCTCTTGAAAACTGAACGAGGAGGAAGAAGAATATACACTAGACTCTGAGGTAGATGACTAGGTGTAACATAGTCCTCTTGAAAATTGAACGAGGAGGAAGAAGAATATACACTCATGGCTGCGAATCCTGGCCAATTAGAGCACAAGCACAGATATTAATAGAAGCCACAGAAGTCTAGTTTCACAGAAGAATGTTGAAAATACCGTGAAAAATGAGTATTCTAAATGCTTTGGAAGAGACTAAGACACAAAGAAAACTGGACGCAAATATAAGAAAGTGAGCGGCAGTCAATATTTTTTCGGCAGCAGTATGAAAAGAGAAAAATGTGAACATCTTGTAACAACTGGATTGATTTATAGAAAATGGAGCAGATTTTTGACAGCCTTTTATCAAGGCATGGAAAATATCAACACACAATTTGATACATTCTGGTGGAGACTGCTAGCTGAATCATGAATGCCCATCTAGTCGGCACATGACCTGATGATGATGCTGTGCATTGTTATTTAAATCTGAATATTTTTATACTTTTAAAGAAAACATAATTTATGTCTGGTTTCTTGTGAGTGGCCTGTTTATATTGATTGAATTCTAAAAGAAGCAGTTAGACTTCGAGGGTAACTCAGCCTTTTCTCAGCTGCATAAAGTATGGCTCTTTCAGTGACTGATGGTTTTAACAAGAAAAAGACCTACACCCCTTCAGGTGTATTGGGTATATGGTGTGAGACCATATTTTTTATAGACCAGTCGATAGTCAATGCTTGGTGTGGTCACAATCACACTGACCAGGACATTTCCTCATACCATTTTAAGCTGGATCAACCTAGAAGCCTGGGTCTATTTTGTTTTAAATCTGACATGAAAGGGAGTTGAACACAAAAACCACCTTTTGTGACTTCCTGACTGATGTTAGTTAATGATTAAAAGCAAGATTTGCATAGCAAATTTGATGATTTATTTTATTTCATCAGTTTCTACAATTTTTTTTGTTTGCTTTAATTGCAGTACAGAACACACCGCAGTTTCTCAATGGTTTAGAGGGGGCTGTTGACAGAGCTGGGCAACCATCAGGGAACATTTTACAGAGATTTGATGATAACGATTATGAAGAAGACAAGAAGCAGGCAGATCAAAACCATCTTCATCAGACAGATTTTGGAGTGAACAGTGCTATCAGATCTGTGCTCAGTGAAAAGATGTTGCAGTTTGGAAATTATTGTGTCAACTTCAGTGTGAATGATGATGATAATGCTAAGTGTCTGTATCTTGAAGATCAGTGTGAGAAACTAAGCAGTGTGGATAGTGCTGATGCCAAAATTGCTGTGGAAGAGACAGTTCCATAATTTTTTGAGTATGTTTTATCTTGTTTATTTTTGAAAGTTTGTGGAATTATATTATGTATTTTAAACAAAATAGATCTAGTATTTTGTAGTATTTTATTAGAAAAAAAAAATCATCATTAGAAAAAGTTTTATTATAGTAAAAAGTCAAGACAATGTAAATATTGCTGTACACATGTAAAGTGGTAGAATTTCACATATTTAATCATGTTATTATGAGATTAGGTGACCAGTTGCCTTTATTGCCATCTTTTCTTTCCCAGTTCTTCTACACTTTTATGGAAGTTGGATCCAACCTTGCTGGTGTCAGCAAATAAATTCTTCCTTAAATGGAAATTACACCTGTCCAATGTAAACATGCACTATCCACTATGCCAGCATGGCACTCGCATCATTTCCCAATAATTATGTCCCCATTTCCCAATAATTATGTCCCCATTTCCCAATAATTATGTCCCACTTGTAATGTATAACAAGTTGACTAATAGTTTGTTACAAATCTTCTACTAGAATTGAACTTTTCCTTTCTCATTTCTCACGTTATTCAGCGTATGAACATTTTAACATTTATTTTATATTTAGGAGCTGTGGTGGTATAAGGTTTAGTGCACTTTTCTTACCAAAACAGTGGTTCAGGTTCAATCCTTGCCAGTGACAGAATTAATTTTTCCAATCAGGATGGCTCTGGGTTAACCATGTCAATCAAATGAGTAGGAGATCATTTGCTTAATCTTCTGGGAAAGACAGGTGGTGAGGAAGAGCACCAGTCATCCTCACCTCAGTTTGTCGGTGACCTATACTATGTGAAAGCCTAACACTTGACACATCTCTGCGGGACTGCCTTTATCATTTTTATGTTATTTCTAAATTATATAAAAACCTGTGTGGTGATTTTCAGGACATTATATAAAGTTACCAAATGTAGGGGTAAGAAAGTAAAGTATTTGAGAACATGCATCTTTCCTGTTGCAACGTACGGAAGTGAGTCATGAACCATTTCACAAACAAGAAAATTAGGACCTTTGAACTGAAATGTTACAGAAACATTGTTAGAATACTATGGACCAAGAAGAAGAAACATGCTGACACTCTACAAGATGTGATCATTGCAAAGAACTGGCGTATAAACAGCATCATATCTCACATGAAATACTTTGGTCATGTTAACGTCTCAGTGGTTTGGAAAGAACAATGATGGAAGACATTGTACTTGGAACAAGACGCAGGAGTTGACCAGCACAAAGATGGACACAGGACATTGCAGACACTTTGAGCATGAATATGGATGAGGCAGGGAAATTGGCAAGGGATGGGAATTCCTTGTGGCGAGCTGTGATGAGAACATCATTCTGTAAAGGACTTGCTACATGACGATGATGATGACTATATGTAGTCTTTATGCTAATGTTCTCCTGGAAACTATACTAGAGGGAAAGTCGAAATGATTTTAATTAGAGGATAACATCTAGGGATGACTTAGAATGAGGATGTTAGATTGTACTGTCATGGTCGGAGACAGAAAGTGCTGGAGATCCATTGTAGATCATTGTGAAGGTGGCAGAGCATCAAGGCCTCCAGAAAGATGATTCATAACAGGTTGAAATACTACTTGTTAAATAAACTAAAGATAAATACCGATGCATGTAACTGGAATTGCTAAAATGGCAACTAAACATTTGCTGCAAGTGTCCAACAGACAATTACTTTGGCCTACACCCACTCCATTTGAGGACAAACTCTATGGAGATGTCAAGAACCTGAAGTTCATTTCTGTTTCCTGTGAATATATTCAGGTCTTAATCTTCTGGGAAAGACAGGTGGTGAGGAAGAGCACTAGTCATCCTCACCTCAGTTTGTCGTTGACCTATACTATGTGAAAGCGATAGTATAGAGATGTGTCAAGTGTTATGAAGATGTAAGAAGCAGTGAAGATGGCAACTAATCTGATTTTATGCTGATGTCATTCATGGTAAGCTATCTTATTTTACTATGGGCTTTTTAACATCACGGTCTGCTCACAATAATAACAGCAACTGGTGAGACACTACCCAAACAGTGGTGGTAGATGATTGGCAACTTTATTGTAGACACTTGACACAAAGTCAACATTGGGCTACCATGACATGGCAGACAGATCAGCCGTTGGAATGCTTCTTGTTATACAGACAAGCATGGCTGTCCAGTCACACACATCAGTAACCCAGCCAGATTACAGGCATCCACAAAACCCACATCAATCTCCACACCCACAGTTGCTTGAGGGGAAGCATGCCAGAGGTGGACAACATCAAGAGATGGACTGGTGAAAGCCTGTCTGAATGTGTCATGAAGATGCAGGGCAGGAGGTCTTGGAGACTTATCACAGCTGACCTTCATTGTGGAGATGGCAATTGTTGATGACTTTATTTCTGAGATCACAAATCTGAAGTGGTAATTTAGTCCTTTTTCACTATTATTTTGCCTGTCTCTCTGATAAACAGGAATGGGCACTGAATGGCAGCTGTTTTGTAATACAGTATTGAATAATAACAGCCCTTGTATCAGTTCTAAAACTCTTCTATCAGTTTGGGGTTGACTTTTGATGGTCTCCTCTCAGAGAATTTTTGGAGGCTGGATTATTCTCAATCTTTTTGTATATGCCTGTCTCACATTGTTTATATCCATTTTGCTCATTATATCTATCACAATGTGTATCTGTATCACACTGTGTATATATCTTACTCTGTATGCATCTGTCTCACTCTGTGTGTATTTATCTTGCTCTGTATCTGTCTCATTCTATGTGTATCTATCTCATTCTATATGTGTATCTATCTCATTCTTTGCATATCTGTGTATCTATGTTGATCTCTGCATTTCTGTCTGACTATCTATCTCATTCTCTGTGTATCTCTCACTCTGTGTATCTGTTTCACTTTATCTCACTCTGCATATCTGTCTCAGACTATATCTCACTCACTCGTATCTCTCATTTGTGTGTGTCTGTATATGTGACACAATTGTTTGCATTTTTCACCATATAAAGATGTAGTTTACCCAAGAATTGAGTGTACATTTTAACTGAGCTAAACGGTTTGTGTGTTTATATTTGTAATGTAATGACTTTAAAATCATTTCCACATTTCAGTTTTGAGATTAAGAACTTTTAGAACTAGCCCACCTAGTTTCTTCTAAATGATTGTAAATATAAACAATATCAAATAAATGACTTCTTTAAAATAAAATAACATGTTCCTTTCACAATGTTTTATCTCTCTCTCTCTCTCTCTCTCTCTCTCTCTCTCTCTCTCTCTCTCTCTCTCTCTCTCTCTCTCTCTCTCTTCTCTCTCTCTCTCTCTCTCTCTCTTCAGGACATAATCTGGCTCTTAAGCAGTACCCCATATAGGGTTTATGAGGATCAAGCAGTATGTGCAATAGGGATTATTTACACTGTGGAGGAAGAATGAGGTGTTATTCATCGGAGCATGTGAAATTTACAGAAGAATAGTGGTTTAGTATGGAGGCAGTTGTTTGAGTCGGGAGAGATTGTATAAATGGGTAGAATGATTTCAAATGGAAAACAAAAGTAAAAAATATTTAATAAGCAAGACTCCCCTAGGAAAGTCATAATTACCATCTTTTGGAATTTCAAGGGACCAATATTGGTGCATTCCAAGAAAAGGGGTGAAACTGACTAGTTCTCGATACGGTGACGTGCTAGTGAATAAATTGAAGTGTTTGATATCAAAATGCTGGGGACTTTTTTTTTAAAGGAGTACTGTTGCTGCATGACAACGCCTGCCCTCATTTGGCTGCAAATGCAGTGGATATACTATCATCAACATCATCAAGTGCTGTGCCGACTGGCGTAGGCGTTCATGACTCTCCACAGATCTGTCTTTGGTTTTCTGGATCAACTCTGCCGTTGATATTCCTCCATGCCACCGTCACAATCTATCCAGCATTATTTCTCATGATCTGCCTCTGCCTCTCTTCCCCTTGATCTTTCCAGTTGTCACGATGTTCTCCAGCGCCTCTCTTCTCATCACCTGAGCAAAAAAAGCTGTTTGTCTCTTTCTTATTGTTGTATATAAAGTTCTAGTTTCGTTAGCCTCTTTAAGGCATTCGTTGTTAGTTACTTTGGCAGTACAAGGAATTCGCAACATTCGTCTAAGGAACCACATCTCTGTTGCTTCCAATCTCTTCCTAATTTGTTCATTTATATTCCAAGATTCACAGCCATACAGTAAAACAGGTTCTATATAGCTCTTCAGCACTCTCTTTCTTACATTCAATGATAGTGACTTATTGCATAAGATATTCTTCATTTTCTGAAATGCAGCCTTTGCTTGCCCTATTCTGCTCTTGATCTCTGTTGTGCATTTTTCATCTGATGTTATAAATGTCCCTAGATATTTAGAACTATCCACTTGGTGAAGAATTTTCTCTTCTATCTCTATTTCACATTTGGGTCTCACCTGTTTCTTTGATATCACCATTGTTACTGTTTTCTTGATATTTAAGGAGAGTCATTTCTTTGCACTCTCTATTACTACAATGTCCAACAATTGCTGTAGATCTGTTACATTATCCGCTATCAATACTGTGTCATCTGCATAGCGTATATTATTTATATTATAACCTCCAAATATTATTCCTGGCTTTTCTTTGATCTCTCTCATTATTACTTCGCTATAGAGGGAGAAGAGATCCGTTGACAAAACACATCCTTGTCTTACTCCCAACTTTATGTGTTCATAATTTCCTTCTTTATTTCCCATTTTAATTGCTGCTATTTGGTTCCAGTAAATATTTTGTATTATTCTGAGATCTTTCCCATCAGTGTTAATATCTTCCAACATTTTAATCAGTTCATCATGTTTTACTTTATCAAATTCCTTAGTATAATCTATGAAGCACAAATATATGTCTTTCTTTGTCTCTACTTTCAGCAACCTAGTTCATACAGGCACACAGTGATTCTTCATTTGTACCGCATGAATATCAACTCGTAGGTGTACAAAGGGTAAATTCGCTTTATTGCGTACAGAATACATTCGGCTCCACGAGCTCACATGAACATTCAGATATGCACATGATCACAATCAATATAATCATAACAATACTAAGCACAATCTCTATCTGTCCTAATTCTAGCTTAAGTCACTACACTACTGTGCCCTGCAAACCACACAGTGGTCAGGGTAAATACATCGACTTGTCTTCTCAACTGTCCAGTCCTGTTTGGCTAACTTTGCAGCGTTGTCCAGCTGCGGACCTGTGAACCCTCGTGCGTCAGCAAAGTTGCGTGCTGTGTTACCTAGCACGCAGCTCAGTAGCCTGTCACTAGTTACTGTGCTCGAGTTAGTGCTGTTTACGGGTACTTCCCGTGAACAGCATCTTCTACTCTAACCTGGGAGTAAATCCCTGTCATGTCCTACAATGTCCTACTTGTGACACGTGCGTGTTCTGTCGGAGAACTGCTTAAGAGTTCTACCTTCTACTTCTGTCCCTTTATTCTCTATTCCCTGTTAAGGGATGTTATCTCTATCCTGTCTTAGTCTTATCCCTAACTTCTATCCTTCTATTACTTCTGTCCTCTCATTCAGCTCCTTGACATACTCTCCTCCCGTCTGTGTTGCGTCACCAACTTCAGGTTACGGGTGTGACGCAATTGGTTGCCTTAAAAATTAGGTCTGTCTAATTTTGTCAAGAGCTGGTTGAGTTTGTTAACTATGTTCTGGGTACGATGACTGACTTCTACTGTCTGATGTCACACTGTTGTATGACTCCACTGGCTATTTATTACCACAACACAACTGTATTGTTGGCCAGAGCCAATGCTCCTTTTCCATTATACTTCTGGGAGTTGTTCGAACCGAAGCCGATTGTCTTTAAAGACCTGCTTCTCACATTGCCAATTAACTGACAACCCGGACAAATTTTCCCTGTTATGGGTACAATACATGAATAATATTCATGCTCCCATATAATGCCAATCCAACTCGTTTACATGCTGTGTGTGCTAGTGTTCACCTATCTAACTCCCATTTGTGAAGACATCTTTCAATGTTATAACAGAGTTTCGTAAGTCTGTAATGTCCCCTGTTCAGAGTTAAGCCCCCTTCCACTCAATGCTGTATGCAAGTTTATCTGAAAGTATTCCTGGTTGTTTGTGTGTTTGTTTATAATTAAAGTATGTGTAGATTACAAACATGTTTGTATGTCTATAATTTAGTTGAGTGTTATGTTTCAAGCACCATAAAACGGTTTAATGCAGTCACAAATGAGTTCGTAGGCCTGATTCATGACTGCTTAGCCAGTTTAGGAAGCTTAAAATATGTTTCCTTACCTGTAATGTATTTATGGCTATCACACACATAAAAACAGACAACACGTGTGTTACACCAATGGAACAGAGACGAATTATAAAAACTCGCATTGTGCGAAAAAATTTTGCACTAGTGTTTCGCTCATCTGTATTTAATCCAGTCACTCATTTTCTCTCTCTCTCCTCTTGCTCACACATTCACTCCACATTAGTTTAAAAGAAACCACAGTTATGTTCTTAAAATATTGTCATGAACAAAGAATTCATTGAAAAAAAAATATTTGTACAATAAATTTAGGCTCAGTTAGCAGAGTTGTAGAGCCGCATGACTGTGATAAGTTTTAGCACTAGTCATGTTATGTACAAAACTATTCACATAGTTGTAAGGATTGTTTATAATCAATCCTGGGTCTGCTGACTAATCTAACTATTCTATTCTACTTTTGTGAGCTGAGCTAAACTATCTAAGGGAATTAATCTAACTAAATGAATGAAATGGGGTGAAATGTGTTGTTAACCTGGGAGCATTTTGTGTGATATTCACTGGCACAGGAACGGAGCATAATCATTAGCAGTTGTTCAAAACAATGTTTTGTTGTTAATAAGACTGGTCAGCAGGTTTTGCTGAATGGAAGGTGCAATAATTGATATTGATTTACGACAATTCGCGCCCAGGTGATGTAATCATCCAGACGGGCGGCTCTGTGTTGAGGCAAAAGAAGTGTTGGGGGGGGGGGGGGATAGCGAAGCTTAATAGATGGCGTTTAGTGCAGGAGAGCGTGGCATATGATACCATGACATCTAGTTTGAGAATGGAGGTAGAGAAAGTCATAACCGGCCGCATTGGAGGACAAACAGGACACACTTGTGATTATAACGGACTCACAGAGCATACTGAGAAAGCTGAAGACAGACATGATTAGTGCAGAGTGACATACTTCAGTTAAACAATAGGAAGTTTCTGCTTGATTTGTTTTTTCCTCCAGGGCATGCTGATGTGGTGGGAAACGAACAGATTGATTTGGGTGGGAAACGTAGATTGATTTGGGTGGAAATCGAACAGATTGATTTGGGTGGGAAACGAACAGACTGATCTGGGTAGGAAACGAACAGATTGATTTGGGATTTGGGCACCGTTGGGTGGTGTACTGGTGCATAATAAAGCAGATGTGGTCAGGGCCTTTTGGAATAATGTGTATATAATGGGTGAATAGATGAAGCATCATAACCTAGAGAGAGTTGAGTTTCAGGGAGTGGTTTGCGACTCAGGGCGACAATCAGTACTCAGAGGAAAGGTCAGACGGACATATAATCAGACTGCAGCTGGTATAATTAGTATTGGGACTCTCGGCTGGCTGTTGAAGATGAGGACTGAGCACATATGGAAATGCCCCGAGTGATGTGATGATGTTTCTTGACTCAACTCCAGAGACTGGTGTTTTTTTTTTTTTTTTTGGGGGGGGGAGGGGGGGTGTAGTGGACATTGTAGAGAATTAACGCGCAGCACATTAGCAAAAGAAGTGGAATAGATACATTTGCCTATGTGGGGAAAATACTAGGCAAAGTATGTTTCTTTCTCATCTCCCCCTGAAAATACTCCCCAGCAAACTCTGCTTTCTACTGCAGTTCCCGCCTCATATTTCGACGTCTCTAATTCTCTTCTCCGTATGTTTTTATGTGTGCCTCTATTTCAGTAGTTCTCAACCTTTTTTGGCCCTTGCCCCCATCCCCTTTCACGGTATTTTCAGAACGTCATTCCCCCCCCCCCCCTTTCATATTTCCTATCTAAAAATCCCCCTACCCCTACACAGTATACGTAAAAATGGAAGGTAAATTTAATAGCATATACTAAAACAAGTCTACACATCCATATAAAACATGATTTGTAGGTCTACTTACTTTATAAAATGAATTTTAGAAGGATGAGAGATACATAACTGTAAAGTATGAAGGGAAAAACAATATCAAGTAATCGGTTCTTGTATTAACGCGATCTTGAAATGGTCTTCATCCCCCCCCCTCCTGGAAACCCTAGAATTCCCCCCCCCCGGGGGGGGGGGGGGAATTCCCCACCGGTTGAGAACCACTGCTGTATTTCGTTTGAGCTATACTCTATAAATTTTCTCAATAACTGAGCATGGATTGGGGCTGTTCATAGTGTCAAAGGGCTGAAACTAGAGCAGTCTGAAGCGGGTGATACTGGGGAGCACAACGGACACGCTGGTAGTGTGTATGCGATACCTTACCCACAACCGAGTGCTGTGATGACGGTTCTTGACTCAATTCCACAGATTTTTTTTTTTTTTTTTTTTTGCGGTTGGAATTGGGTGGGAGGGATGTTGTGGACATAGTATCGACATAGCTTTACCGACATGCCTTACCCACGACTGTAGACAGGCTCAGGGTGCTTCAGGCTAAATCATATCTCAGAGTGGTTGCAGACACGAAACACCCCCTGGATGAAGTCCTGGACACAGTTAATGACCACAGGTTGATCAGACGAAAATTGTGGATGGTACAGTCAGAGAAGTGTGCATGCTTGAGAACATTGGGAGAAGAGACGAGTGGGTCAGATTACCAGTGGACAAGTCAGACCTGTGAAGGGTCATAACATTTGATCGCGAAAGCAGGGATTTGCCGGCGGGCTGCTCGTAATGGGACCAGATGATGTAATCATTTACACGGATGGCTTTGTACTAAGAAGAAAATGGAGATTCTTGGGGGGGGGGGGGGGGTGTTCGTGGCGAAGGTTGATAAACAGTGTTTGGTGCAGAAGAGCCTACAGTTTAGTCGACGGATCAATATCACGGCACACGGGTGTAACCCGTTCTACTTCTAACTGACGCCTGAGTCCGGAGAGTCTCAGCTCAGTGCACGAACTCCGTAGCACCGGCAAGGATCCTGAAATACTTTGGGTAGATTTTTAACTCGAAATTTTGCCCATGCAGCGCCGTTAAGCTACTCTTTTTCGATTTCCAACTGCTAAGGGATGTTTTACGTGCGCAACAACAAACACGGGCGTCCGATCTCACTTTCCAGAGACCAGGGGAAATTTTGTTACCAGAAGTCCACATGAAAAAATCCCGGCCCTCACCGGGGCTTGAACCCGCGACCTCCAGCACTCGTGGCGGACACCATACCTCAAGACCACATCTTTTCCGAGAATGGAGATTGAGGCAGTCGTTGTCACGCGGCATTCCGCTGGCTGGAAGACAAACAGCATACTCATTTCATGATGGTAACAGACTCACAAAGTATGATGAGACAAGTTAAGACTTCAATTCAACAATCAAAAGTAGAGAGCATCTGTCTCCTTCAGATATCCCCCCCCCCCCCCACACATGACATGCTGAATCGGCATGAAACACAGAAATACCGCTCGCCTTTTGTTTTACTTTAAAACACACACACACACACACACAATCCAATCAATCAGGTGCCGTCTCCGCAATGAAGGTTGACTGCAATGGATCTCCAAAACTGTCTGTCTCTCACATTGACAACATTCTGTCTGGCTGATGTTCGTCCATCTCTTGATGTTATCCTCCCACTTGTATCGTTGTCAACCTCTTGCTCGCTTGCCCTCAACCTTGCCTTCCAGTATGGTGTTTATAAGAGAATCATGTCTTTTAATGTCCTCTTTATTTCTTTCATCAACTCTCTCTTCATTTCCAGTTTTTCAAGGACCTCTGCATTTGATTGCTTTTGTTTCCATGAAATACGACTTATTCGTCTGTATATCCACATCTCCAGGGCTTCTATGCGATTTTCTACTTGCTTGTTCAATGTCCAGGCTTCCGAGTCATACAGTAGCGTTGAATATACGTAGCATTTGACAATTCTCATTTTAATGCGTTATTAATCTCTCTAGATGTTAATACTGATTTCATGCCGTTGAAAACATTTTTGGCCATTCCTATTCTCTTTTTGATTTCCATCTTCTGCCATCATATGTTATTATATGTCCAAGATAAGAGAAACGTGTTACTTGTTCTAGTATCTGCTCGTTTACTGTGATGTTCATTGATGACCTTTCCTTTTCACAGCTAATTATTGTCACGAAACTAGTCGGTTCGCCTCGGGATTTTCCTGCCTGGTGAACTGTTTGTGGAGACATCGGGCAGCCTAGTGAAAATTTACTGGTCGAGGGGAAACAACCAATAAATAACTCAACCCCGATCATAGCGATTGCTCGCCCTTGTAGAAGAATCCAGAAGACGGTTGTCGGAAACTGATTGCCGAGACTACGGATTGTGCAAGTCTGGCGCGCAGCCTCAGTGGTACGTCCAGCACACAAAGAGTCAGTTGCAAGCTGAACTCTCAGGTAGACAGACGGCGGTATGGCCCTGTGACTGGTAATGGAGAGCGGGACGACACGTCTTGATGGTCGACTTAGAGATGGACTTTTAGAGAACTTAGACATCATGTCCTAGTGTTGTTGTTTGTCCATCAAGAATGATGATGACATTTCATCTAGTGGGGTTGAAAGTATGGAGCTGTGAGTTCTAAGATGGCTGATAAGGCCTATTTTGGCTCGAAATGTTCTTTGGCAATGTGGACAAAGAATGCTTGACGTTTCTGGTGGTTTCTGTCTTTTCTTCACAGCTCTTGCAGTCCTGGTTGCCTCACAAGTGACTGTATCCTTGCGTAATAATGCACGCCACGAATTTCGGTCTCTGGCTGCAGTCTCCCAGGTGTCATGATGAATTCCTAAAGCATTCAGTGAGATTTTCAGAATGTCTTTAAAGCGTTTCCTCTGACCGCCTTGGGAGCGTTTACCACAGCGCAACTCGCCATAAAAAAAATCGTTTAGGGAGCCTGTGATCTGGCACGCGAGTCAAGTGACCAGCCCAGCGAATCGGATTCTTCATTAGTTCTGTGTGGATACTGGGCATGGACGCTCTTTCTAGGACTTCAGTGTCTAGGATCTTGTCTTGTCATTTAATCTTCAGTAACTTCCTAAGGCAGACTGTGTGGAAGTGGTTTTTTTTCCTAGCGTGTCGCAGATAAACAGTCCAGGTTTCACAAGCATATAGCAGTGTGGATAATACAACTGCTTTGTAGACTTTCAGCTTTGTTTGCAGGCTTATTCCATTTCTGTACCATACATTCTTGTACAGTCTGCCAAAGGCCGCGCTGGCCTTGGAGATTCTTGCATTCACTTCATCATCAATTGTGGCAGCTTGTGACACAGTGCTGCCAAGATAGGTGAATTTGTCCACAACACTTAGACTATGACCATTCACCTGGATATTCGGCACAGTGTGATTATTCCCTGGAGCTGGCTGGTACATAACTACAGTTTTCTCCAAACTGATATTCATCCCAAAGTTGGCACATGCATGTGAGAAAGCTGAAGCATTATGTTGCATGTCCGCCTCTGAGTTGGCGTATAGAGCGCAATCATCAGCAAACAGGAGCTCTCTGACGGTGTCGCTGTCAATTTTGGTTTTAGCTCTCAGCCTTCTGATATTGAATAACTTTCCATCCATGCGGTAGTTGATGTCTATTCCAATGTCGTTGTTCTCGAAGGCATTCGTCAACATAGCTGAAATCATGAGGCTGAACAGTGTTGGTGCCAGGACACATACTTGTTTCACTCCATTGGTGACAGGAAAGGGCTCAGACAGTTCACCATTTTCCTGTACGCTTGCCTGCATGCCATCATGAAATAGCCGCACTGTTTGGACGAACTTTCGTTGGCAGCCATATTTTGCCATAATCTTCCACAGTCCTTCTCTGCTGACTGTATCAAAAGCCTTGGTAAGGTCAATGAAAGTGGAGAACATTTCCCAGTTCTGTTTCTGACATTTCTCTTGCAGCTGCCTTGCAGCGAAAATCATGTCAACAGTTCCGCGTTCTTTTCTGAAACCACACTGACTCTCAGGAAGAAGACCTTGATCGAGATGGGCTGTGAGGCGATTGAGAAGAATCTGGCGAGTATTTTCCATGCAATTGAAAGCAAGGAGATGCCTCGCTGGTTGTCACAGGATTAGCGGTTTCCTATCCACAGCTCCCATATCACTTGTTGGCCTGTTTGTGTGAAGGTACGTGTACAGCTTTTTTGTAAAGTAACGCTGTGTCGGTGTTTCGTAACGCGAGATGGCTAGGACGCATGTACTGACGGTCGCAAGAAAGTAGGTTAGGTGCGAACTGTTGTAGGCTTGTGTTTTAAAACCTGTAATTTAAGCCTGTTGCAAACGCGTGTTTACCAGCTTTGTACTGCCCGGATATTTATTAGATTAGCAGCGCGCGGCTTATTCACAGCCACTGGAGATCGGGCAAATCGGGGTCAGGGAAACGAGACCTGTAATTTGAGTTCACACATGGCCAACTTTATGAATTCGAGAATCGACATGTCCGGCGTGGCCAAACCGTTACTCCTAGCGCCACCGGAAGTAGTTTAAGGAGTTGCATCGTGTGTAGCATGTAATATATCGATGATCTCAGGCGAGTACAACGAATCGATTGCACCGGTCGGCCGAAACCTCAGAGGTCGTTTCAAGGTCGTATCGGGAGTCGAACTTCATGTCACGTGGTCGGGCGACCATTGGCTTTCTTCTTGGCTTTCCTCACATCTGTCTTTTAATTAGTATCCCTCGACGGAATACCAGCTTAATATATAGTGGATTCCTGAGAGGCTGATAAAGGGGGAAGTGACCGTTTCGACAGGATTGTTCCTATGGAACAGGACACCGTTCTAAATGCCCCGACCTGGGACCAGGGAGGGGAGAACGGGGTGTGGATTTCTGCTACATATATTTTACTGGATCTATTGGATATTGTACCTGCGGCACGGCACGATATAATCTCTGGCGGATAAATGGGAGGGGGTTGCAGATATGATGCCATCGGCCCTCCTTCAGGGCCAGTCTACTTATGAGTATCACTAACTCATTAACCATATATGTTAATTAGCAGTCTGCAGGATAGGGCAACCTCTCAGCGACAGGAGACATAACCTTTGGGCCCACCCCCACTTCAGTCCGGAGAAGATGACGCCGTTCAGTCAGCTGCCGATCCAGCCATAGGCCCAGTTCATCCTGTGTAGATGCGAGCAGCCAATGAGGCAGTCGAGATCTTTATGGGAAGGATCCGCCTGCTGAGGGACTATGGGTACAAGTGTATGCGCTGAAGGTAAGCTTCAGTCACACTACTTTCACTGAGTGTTATTCTTCCCCAGGTTCTACCTTCCTGAGATCCACGTGAAGGTGTGGTGACGGGTGCAGTGAGACGGACCAAGGCAAGAGAAGTTGTGAGCATTCCTTGATCACCGCTAGGATGTCCGAGTGTACTTAACCCGAGAGTCTACATCGGAGTATGCCACCAGCTACAACTCTGCCAGCGAAACGTCACGTAACCAGAACCTGGCACGATGGTTTTGATTGTTATTTGGTTAATGATCTTCCAACCAAGGCAAGTACACTTGTCAAGTCCTTGTCCAAGATGTGCAGACTCTACAGAGCCACAGCCAGTTACTGAACTATTCCAGCCGTACCAAGTGCCCAGCCACTCAGGCTTATGTGTATGCTTATACTGGAGAGTTCCTCCTCCAGTGACTCTAGTGACTTTAGCCAGCATATAGGGAGACAGAGAACTCTCCCCGGTCCAGCAGTCTACGTGCTACCTTGCAGGGGTACATCAGATGATTACAGGTCCCCGGCCACACCAGAGACTTTGGGATATATCTATTCGATAGTGTGGGTCGGTCTTTCAGATCATCCCAGACACGAGGTTCCAGACACACTTGAGGCGACCCGGTCACCATAATGTCAACTTCGAGAAGACGAGACCTGGCAGGAGACTGGATACACGCGGCGAGGCCGTACTCGAGTTTACCTGTAGCGTAATCCTCATGACCTGTCCCAATGATGATGCCTCTACAATGAGACTGCTCGTGCACATTCCTGTCTTGTCTCACCTAGATACAGTGAGGCCTTCTCGGAGTCATCATCATCATCATCATCATCATTTTCATTCATCTTGTATAATACACCATCTTGTTTACATCGTTAGATACCAGAGTTGTGTCATGAATTCAGGACGAGGTTTGAAAGGGGTAACGTCCCTTGGTTGATAGCGAGGAAGATAGTGATCCAAGGGCTGAAGGGGTTTTGTGGACTGAGGGCACCTATGACCCAGGGCTAAAGACATCCCGTTGTTAAAGTGTGATAGCAGTTTCCCCTCACCCCAGGAAGTGCTACGACAATTACCATAGTTTTTTGTGTTTTTTTGGATGTTAATATCTAAGCCACATTCTGCACCATGCCTGATTACTTCTTCCATTAGGTCTTGCAACTCTTTCTCACTTTCTGCTAGTAACACGGTATCGTCAGCGTATCTAAGCTTGTTTATGATTCTTCCATTGATGCTGAGTCCAGGCATTTCAACTTGTTTAAAAATACTTTCTGTGTATAGGTTGGAGAGGCTTGGGGACAGTACACATCCCTTCCGTCCTCGCACGTTAAGGACAGACCAGAACAGGTCATTCTTCTGCGCCTCAGAACAGGACACAATAGATTACGCAACCACGTGTATACAAAATTCAAGATTGTTGACTTAGCCATGTGCACATGTGGTTTGGCGTCGCAGACAGCAGAGCACATACTCCAGGACTACCCAAACTACAACATATCCAGGCGAACCTTCTGGCCTAGATAGACAACAGTGGAAGATAAACTCTATGGACCGCTGAGTGGACTAAACAAGACTTGTTAGATTCATACAAGAGATAACATTGCAGTTATAGATATATTTCAGGCGAACGAAAGAAGAAGAAGAATACAGCTGGCTCATATCTTGTATTCGTGAAGCTGGATTACAATAAATAATAAGTCGAAAACTTTTTGGAGTCTATGTGACGAAGTGGTCAAGCCGGCTGACTCGGGCTCCGAAGGTTGTGTGTTCTATTCCGGGCCGAGTCATTCGGTTCACGATTTAAATTTTTCGGAGACTCCTGTGGGTCGTCGCTAGAGCTATGGAGCTCGTGCTTGGTGCGACGCTTTCCGCGCTGAGGAAAGAGACCGAGCCATATGGGATAAAACCCGGTGCAATGACTTTTTTTTTCTTTCGTGACGTGCGTCCTAATAACGTACCGGCTCCCCGTCCTAGAGATTAGCAACCTTTCTCCATAATCTCGTATACTCTCGTATACTCTCGTAGGTAACGTGACGACGGTGAGAATCAGCAGTGGTTCGAATCGCGTCGGTAACTTACGGGGTATGTGACCCGGCCGCTCAGAAAGCAAACTACTGAGCGTAATCTTGCCAATAAATCCAAAAATCAGCTGAAAGTAGCTGATGTTGACAAGCAATGCCCTCTAAAGGATATGCAAACCATTTTTACCCAATAGTGATGACGCAAAACGCGCATCACTATTGACAACAAATATATTTTGAAAATAATTCTTAGAATTCACACGCTTCATTTAGAGGATCTCCATCTTATCTCGATTTTTTAACATCAATCGAGAAACATGAAGCGTAACTACCCAGTAAGGTTCTTTTTATCTTCACATACATTTTCCGTTTATTTCTATAGCATGTGCCATGCCGGTAAGCGTGGGCGGTCATGTTCTGCCATCTCACTCGATCACCAGAGTCGTGGATCAGCTCCGTGTTTCTGTTTCGACCATGCCACAAGGCCAAGCCATCCAGATACTTGCTTCTAGGTCTTCCCCTCGATCTTACCAGTTGTCACCAAGTTGTCCAATCCATTTCTTCTCATAACATGACCAAAATATTTTGACTGTCTACGTCTAATTTCTCTAATCAATCTACGATCTTCATTTGTTTCTTGAAGGACTTGTTCATTGGTTTTTGTCTGTCCATGGTATTCTTTGCATTTTCCTCAGAAACCACATATCTACAGCCATTAGATGTTTTTCAGCTTGACTGCTCATTGTCCAAGCTTCACATCCATATAAAAGTACAGGATCTATGTAGCATGTCAACACTCTTTTTCTCGTTTCAATTGACATCTTTTTATTGGTCAGTATGTTTTTCATCTTGCTAATGGCTACTTTTGCCATGTCGATTCTTGTTCTAATCTCTTCAAGGCATCTCGCATCAGATGTTATTACTGTTCCGAGATAATTGTACCTATTCACTTGTTGAAGAATATTCCCATTTACTTGTATATTACTCTCTCTCTCTCATCATGTTCCTCTTGTACCTTGCGGTGTCGAGGTGTATATTACACTTGTATATTACATTATGGTATTTCGTTCTTCCTAGTGACGACCATAATCTGTGTCTTTTTACAGTTTAATTCTAACCCTAATTGTTCACTGTGTGTAACAATCGCATCTACTAAATTTTGCAGGTCCTGATCATTGTCTGCAATCAAGACTGTATCATCTGCATTTCTAATGTTATTGATGCATCGTCCCCCAATTTTGATTCCTTCCATATCTTCAATATTTCTGAAAATACTTTCACTGTACAGGGAAAAAAGATCTGGAGACATTATACATCCCTGTCTCATACCTCTCTTAATAGGCTGATATTGGCTTACTTCATTATCAACTCTTATGGCAGCTTGTTGTTTCCAATATGTGTTTTTTACAAGTCTAAGATCTTTTCGATCAATTTGTAGATCATCAAGCATCCTTATCATGTTGACATGTCTTACTTTATCAAAAGCCTTTGTGTAGTCAATAAAGCAAAGGAGTAGATCTTTGTTTACTTCTATAGAACGTTCGATTATGGTTCTCAGTATATACACAGCATTTACTGTACCCTTGCCTTCTACAAAGCCACATTGTTCTTCTCCTATTTCGGGTTGTATTTTTCTCCTAACTCTTTGCATGATAATTCTTAGCAAAATCTTCGTGATGTGACTCATTATACTAATTGTTCGATGTTGATCACAGAAAATGAGTGTTGAGGGGATACATAGAGCCTGTTCTTTTGTATGGATGTGAAACTTGGACAATGTGCAATCAAGCTGAAAAACATCTGATGGCTGCAGAAATGTGGTTTCTGAGGAAAATGCAAAGAATACCATGGACAGACAGAAAAACCAATGACCAAGTACTACAGGAGACAAATGAATATCGTAGACTGATTAGAGAAATTAGACGTAGACAGTCAACATTGTTTGGACATGTTATGAGAAGAAATGGATTGGAGAACTTATTGACAACTGACAAGATCGAGGGGAACAGACCACGAGGAAGACCGAGAGGAAAATACCTGGATGGCTTGGCCACATGGCATGGACGAGACAGGAACACTGAGCTGATCCACGACTCCGGTGATCGAGTGAAATGGCGAGTCATGATCGCCCACGCTTTCCGGCATTGATTGATTGATGTCAGTGTATGTTGATTCTAAGCCGAGATATCCAGTTTTGTGTGTAAAATAGACTTCGTGGCCAATTGGTCAAGTCGTTTAACTCGGGCTCCGAAGGTTGTGGGTTCGATTCCGGACCGAGTCATTCGGTTCGCGAGTCAAAATTTTCGGAGGCTCCTGTGGGTCGTCGCTAGAGCTATGGAGTTCGTGCTTTGTGTGACGCTTTTTTTTGGAACATAGAGGAAAATACTGATTTCGCTGATTTTGTGTTTAAAACTGCTACAATTTTTTTAATTTTGAGAAAACAACTTAGCAGCTATATATATTATCGTGCTCAGAACAGCGAAGACTAACTGCCTAAGTAGAAAGTTTTTGATGTTATGCAATATCAATATCAATCAATAAAATTCAAAATGGCCTGTAATTAATTATTTAATAATGATTAAACTTAGTTTTGTTACTAATTTAAATTCAAAATGGCTGCCAATTAATTAATTATTTATTTATTTTATTAATTTAAACTTTGCTAACGAACCTTGAAACACCAATTATGTATCTCTGAAGTCGCCTGATGGCGGCGGACACTGGCAATAGGGGAAGTTAATCTACACGCCAAATTCAGTTAAGTGCACTAGAAGTAATATGTATGAACTACGCCTGAGTCCAAAGCAAGCAAGCGAAAAAAAAATTATGTATTCCCCCCCCCCCCCCCCCGTCAGTTTGATAAAACAAATGAAAAGACCATGTTATTATTTTGTAAATATGCTTTTTTACTAATTAAAATACAAAATGGTAGCTAATAAATCATACAATATATGATATATTAGTTGCAAACCAACTTATCAAACATAATGAAGATCTAGAAAGCAACAGCAAGTTTTAACACCATTTGCTTCTACTCTCTAACGACAGCATCCTGCCAACCTGAAAAAGAGAAAGGAAAAAACAACTATTAATTAATAGTTATTCTATAGTGTGCTTTTTTTTTTTTTGTTGCCTCAATATAAAATTCAATATCTCAGTAACCAACTGAGGGAAAATGATGAGATTTAGTATATAACCTTATCATTATGTCCACCCAACAAAAAAATCTTTGTTCTGAAGATTTTACAGCAGATTTCAAAGTTTGTCTATATGCGGTATATTAATTACGACTGAGAGATTACGTCCATAATTTTAACAGTATTACAGCTTCACCAAGACACGTCCCCGCATTTTTTAAAATTTTCACGTCATTTCCGTTTTGAAACAAACAGCGCGAAGATTCACAGGTGTCTCCAAATGGGGATTTTTTCATGAAACGTGATTATATAAATAAACTAGCTGACAACTCATGGCTTCTGGCGGGGATCTATCTATCTATCTATCTATCTATCTATCTATCTATCTATCTATCTATCTATCTATCTATCTATCTATCTATCTATCTATCTATCTATCTATCTATCTATCTATCTATATCTATCTATCGATCTATCTATCTATCTATCTATCTATCTATCTATCTATCTATCTATCTATCTATCTATCTATCTATCTATCTGTCTGTCTGTCTGTCTGTCTGTCTGTTTAATCTATCTATCTATCTATCTATCTATCTATCTATCCATCCATCCATCCATCCATCCATCCATCCATCCATCCATCCATCCATCCATCCATCCATCCATCCATCTATCTATCTATCTATCTATCTATCTATCTATCTATCTATCTATCTATCTATCTATCTAGCTAGCTAGCTACATACCTACCTACCTACCTATCTATCTCCTGCCTGCCGGCCGACCGACCGACCGACCGACCGACCGACCGACCCACCGACCGACCCACCGACCCACCGACCGACCGACCCACCTACCTTTATGCCTACCTACCTACCTTTCTGACTGCCTACCTTCCTACCTACCTACCTACCTTTCTGTCTGTCTGTCTGTCTGTCTGTCTGTCCGCGCTATTAAATATTGATAAAAGTTACTGGAAAAAATGTGAGGACCATGTGTTGAAAGAGGAAGAGGACTATTGGAGAAAGGATGGATTTACTTTTATGCAACCGAGAGCAATCATCAACCTACTGAAATCGTCCCACACAGATTAAGGTCTGAGCAGATCGCAGACCTTAATCTACGTACACACTTATTGGGATATTTTGCTCCAACTATTCAGACGAATTGCAAGCCCTAAACATTACAGCATCAGCATCAGCTGAAGAAACAAGAAGGAAATGAAAAATAAGGTAAGAAATATAGTCCTTCTACTTCCCTGTTAATTTACAAATTATTTACCCCGTGCCTCTGTAAATTCTCTGTCTTTACTAATATTACACATTGCACCCCTCTCGGGATTCTCCGTGGTGAAGTGGTCAAGCCGTCTGACTCGGGCTCCGAAGGTTGTTGTTCGATTCCGGGCCGCGTCCTTCATTTCAAGAGTGCATTTTTTTCGGAGACTCCCGAGGGTCGTCGCTGGAGCTACGGAGTTCGTGCTTTGTGCGACACTTTCCGCGCTGGGGAAAGAAACTGAGCCATATGGGATAAAAACCCGGTGCAATGCAGCCGACCCTGTCGATTGTAAGCTACTTCTTTCATTGCACCCACTCCCATACGAATCCGGATACGCCTTTGTGTGTCATCTGAATTTGCAGGTCCCCGTTACCGTAAACATAACTTTTTTAGCGAGAAATCACTAGTTGTTCAGCAAAACATCAAAGGAATGTCGCCGCTTTCAATGATTTAAGTTGTTTTTGGACCTATCAAAAACATATTCCTTGGGTGGGGGTAAATATAAGATGGCTGGAAAAATTTCATAACGATGGAACAGACAGTTTTCAAAATAATTGATCGTGAATGAAGGCATTCAAATCGGAACATACTATAATTAATAGTAGTAGTACTGCTAGTACTAATTAAAAAACTAATACACATGCTGTTTATCATTAAAACCATTCGGTGACGTCTGCAAATCTCTTAAGCCTTGTAAACAGATTTCCATCTCCATTCAAATGAATGTTACAGAAACATGATTGATTGATTTAGGAATCGACACCACAGCATTCGGGGCATTCCCATGAGTGCTCCGTCCCCATTCTCAGTAGCCAGCGAAGAGTTCCAACACTAATAGTACCAGTAGCAATCTGATTATAAGTCCGTCTCGCCTTTCCTCTGAGCGTCGGCTAGATACCCTCGACAATCCTCGCTGTCTCATTCTTGACATACCATGGTAATCCATTTGCTCCTCCGAGGTGTGCACGTGCTCCCACAAGGCCGCAACCACATCTGCCTTGTCATGTATCAATACTCCACCAAGTTCTGCAGAGCCAGCCAATCTGTCCGCCTGTTCATTTTCCAGCACATCGGCATGCCCCGGAGAAAATATCCAGGCGATGCTTGTCACCCGTGACCACCGAAGTGAAGCAAGCCACTCCGCACGAAGCCTACCCGTCCTCACCCTCGTCAGCATGCTTTCTGAGTCAGTTACAATCACGATGTGTGTGTGTGTCGTATTCTCCATCCAGCGGAGAGCCGCAGTGACTGCCTCCACCTCCATTCTTAAGCTGGATGTTGTGGTATCATATGCCAGGCTCTCCTGCCCCAAACATCGACCATTAGCTTTGGCTATGAACCCCCAGCCACTTATCTCACCTCTTGACACCGAACCATCTGTGTAGATAATCATATCACCCGAGTGAGCATTGTCCTGAATTAGTTGCTGGATTTCCACTTCCGTGGCCCCTGCTGGCCACTCCCTGCACTCCCGGCTTAATGTGATTATAACTCTGCACAAGTCTGACTGCTCCGCTGGCACTCTGACCCACTCCTCTCCACGCCTAATGTTCTCCAAGGGGCATACCTGTCTGATCGTATCCTCCGCCCGAGCCATCCATGATTTCCCTCTTATCAGTCGCTGACCCTTAACTGCGTCCAGCGCCTCATGCAGTGGGTGGTCTGTGTCTGCAGCTACTCTGAGGTATGCCTTCGCCTGCATCACCTTGAGCCTACCAGCAACAGTCGGCAGACCAAGGATGTAACGCATACATACTACTGGGGTGTCTCTAGTGCATCCCAGAATGACCCGCATAGCTTTGTTCTGTATGCGCTCTAACTTCATCAGTTGACTCTCTGAGACAGTGAGCAGACCTAATCCATAATCAATTACTGAGAGGATCAAGTGTTGATATAGTGTGAAAAGCATTCTATGCTCTGTGTCCATTGCAGCCATAGTTTTAAGTGCACCGAGTCCCTTTTGACATCTTGTCACAACCGTCTCCAAATGGTCTTTGAAAGATAGGATCCTGTCAAATGTGATCCCCAGATACTTCAGTTTGTTCTCTCTGCTGACATTTCTACCATCTATCGCGAGGCTTGGGACATCAGCTCTTACAATCCTGTTGTCCAGAGAGCACCACAAAACAGCCGCCTTTTCCGGGTGGATGACAGCACTCATTTTTGTGCAACCGTCAATCACTTTATCTACTGTCGCCTGTAACTCCTGGGCTATTTGCTCCCGATCTCTCCCCTGCCTATATGCAAGAATATCATCTGCAAATGTTAGTATTCTTCCAACCCCTGGTGCTTCTAGGTTTGCAATCTTGCTCGTATACACATTAAAGAGCACCGGTGAGACTGCAGATCCCTGTGGCAGTCCCGGGGTTAAAATATGTGGCTTTGAGGTCCATACACCCGACGAGAGTGCAGAACGACTGCTATCCAGTTTACCAACCAGGGATTGACCCCTTCTCCATCAGTGCGGTCATCAAAATATCATATCGTACGCATCCTAGAGATCAAGCGCTACAGCCATCGTTTCCTGTCTACTCTGAAACCCCTTATAAACATCAAAGGCAAAAGTGGCTGCATTTGACCAGGTATCTTTTCCTGACCTGTAGCTCCCCAGGCCTCTTGGAAGAAGCTTTCCCCTTTCCAAAAAATCCTTCAGCTCAACAGCGACTATCTTCTCTAAATCCTTCCCAAATGCATTTTGAAGGGTGATGATCCTAAAGCCGCTAAGCTTTGACTGATCCTTGAATGGTTTTGGGAGAGGGATGAGATTAGGTACTTTAGTAACATTTTCTAAATTGCTTTTTAAATTATATAACTGCATAGTTGGATACCTCTTGAAAAAACAAATCCAACGACACCTTATTCAAGTCTGTACGTCAATTGTAAGCTGAGATATTAATTTTTGTATGTCAGTTTATATTTAACATTGGCATATTGGTAACCTACTCTGGAAAGTGTGACCACAAAACACGTAAGCTAAGGGCAGATAACTGCTCTTGGTTTTTTTTGCGCTAAGGGGGATAACTCAGGTTTTTATATTGAACGCAAAATTCAAATGAAAACCTCAAACTCCCTCTTCCTCCAGCCTCTTCCACCACTCCTAAATACTAGAATGGGTGGTGAATGCAAACGTGCATCATTATAATCTCGTCGCTCTGAATAATGCATAAGAATATTAATTGATCTTCGCTGTATTATGACACGGAAAACCGCTATATTCCCGCCATTGAAATTTAACATGAAGCATCTTAGCATGCGATCTTAATAATTTCTGTTTGGGATGACTCCGCCGACTAAAATATTTTAAAATTTCACAGTACGCGTAAGAATGGATGCTAAATTTAATTATTTATACTAAATCAAGCGGCAACGTCTATGTAACGAGTATTATATATATCCTTAATACCGGGGAACAATAACAAGAAAACGTAAATCGCCGTTTGAAACATCGCCGGCATCGTTCGGTAACTGAAAATGTAGTACCTAGATGAGATAGCTGTGCACCCAATCCTGCGGTACTGATGCTGTCCTAATGCTCTGGTTAAAGCAGTCGGTCATCTCCTCCAGGTCTGCATCGCTCAAACCTTTCATGTGGCCATACCTGACCCCATCGGGCCCTGGTGCCGTGTCTTTTGCCTTTTTCAAAATGTGTTTAACATCTTCCACCCTTATGATGTCTTCATACTGCATATTCTACGTGGTGCCAGATAACTCCTCTCTAACTGCATCCCTGGTGTCCGCATCATTATGATTTGTCTGCTCTAAAAATCTCTGGAGAAACGCCTCCCCTTTCTCTTTGTTTGTTGTCACGCGCACACCATCGTCTCTATAAATATTTCCCACTGTCATAGACCGATCTTTTCTTTGCATTTGCATGTGCAGTTTCCAGAATTTTCGCAGTGTTTTATCACCTCCAATCTCCTTCATGAAACATTCCCATTTTGCCTTTTTGGCCTCTACAGCACAGCGCTTGAAAACCTCCACCTTGTCTTTCTTGACGTTTTCCGCGGTGTCCACTTCCTCTCGTGAGCTTCGAAGTGTCTGTCGCACTTTCTTTAGCTGCTTCACTGGAGTTCTCTTTGCTTTCCAAGTATGGTCTACTTCTGGGGTCCACCATGCGGGCTGCAAAAAGGGAGATTTAACAGTCCTGTTGCATGCCCCTTGTCTGAGGCGTCCTAGAAGGCAATCTGTCCACTCATACCGGAAGGTCTTGCACGCTCTCCCAGCTTTAACTTTCCTGGGTTTAGAGATCAGGACTGAGCATGGTATGTGATCACTCCCATGGTCATTCAAAAAAGACCACTTTACATCAAGGACTGATGACTGGGAGACAAGTGCCAAGTCAATAGCTGTCTCTGCATCGCCAGGCCTCATTGCCATTCTTGTCGGTCTACCATCATTTATGCAGACCACATCGGAGTCCACCGTGGCATCCGCAAGGGCAATTCCCTGTCGGTTTTCTCCAATACTGTCCCAATCTCTGTTCCTTGCATTGAAGTCTCCAAATATGAGTAGCCTATCACCTGGTAATTCCTCCAGTTCCTTAAGCCAGTCTCAGTGTTCCTTTAGGACAAAACAGTCCACTGTGGCATATACATTTATGATGTTCAAACTTAAGCCACCAATCTCCATTTGTATATGCTGGACCTCTCTTGCACTGTGAGAGGTAGGTGGTCTGATCTTCCGTAGAGTAGTACTGCCTAAAGCCAGCCTGCTGTGGCACAAGGATGTTTTTACTTTCAATGTACCACTGCAGTCTGTGATTGATGATGCGCTCCAGTGTTTTGCAGAGACAGCTGGTGAGGCTAATTGGTCTGTAGCTAGAGACAATGGAACTATCTTTCTCTGATTTTAAGAGGGGTATCATGATTGCTTCTCTCCAGGCTTGTGGAATACTGCCTTAGGTCCGACTGTTATTGAAGATCTGTAACAGCTTTGCTTTGGCCTCTGTTCCTAAGTTCCTGATAATTTCATTGGAGATATCATCAGCTCCTGGTGACTTTCTCATTTTCAGTTTTGATATGGCTAGCTCCAGTTCGCTGATTGTGATGGATGCCTTCGGAACCTCATGTACTATTTCCTTTTGTCCTGCATGTTGCCGTTTCTCTCGAATCTCTTGTTGTTTCTCTGGACTAATTTCGATATTGTTATCTTGTGCGAATGAGTCCGCAAAATGGTCAGCTGCTTGCTTTCTTGTTAAGATTTTTCCATCTTTATGTAGTGCATTTTTGAGTTTCTCCCTGTGCCTTCATCGTTAGGTTGTTTTATTAGCTTCCGCAATTTCCTTGTGTCTCTTTCAAAGTTCAGAGACTCCGTTTTCTCCTGCCAGCTTTTCCGTCTAGCCTGCAGCTTGGCCCTTTGAAATTTGGCTTTTGCATGCTGGAATTTATTGTGGTGCTCTTGGCTGGGTGTGGCCTCTGCTTGCTTTCTACACACTTCCACATCATTATGCAACTGTTCCAGTTCACCACTCTAGTAGGGTTTATATTGTTTACGGGCTCCTCTTGGTACTGTTTCTCGCGCTGCCTGTAGTATGCATTTCCCAAACTGTTCAACTACTTTATTTATGTCTTTCTCAGTGTTCAGGTTTCTAACCAGTATGCTGGTGCTATTCTTGTACATTGCCCAGTCTGCTTTCTTCTAGTTCCACCTCGAGAGGGTGCTGCTTTCACTTACAAGCTCATTTTCTACGGTTAGAAAGACTGGCCGATGGTCACTGCCACCAAGTTGTTTCCCAACAATTTGTGTAATGTTCCACTCCAGGTCTGGTGAATGAAAAGCCAGGTCAGGTATAATTGTAGTGTGCCATGATCTTGAGTAGAAAGTATGTGGGTCGGACGGCTTGTTAATCAAGATGAATTTATTCTCATCCTGCCAGTCTTCCAGTCTCTCTCCTCTTTGGTCCATGTGATCATAACCCCAGCTCTGCGACTGGCTGTTTAAATCGCCACACACAGTCATTTTTTCTTTGAATGGTAGTGTGTCAAGTGGCTGTAGGCGGTCACTTGGACAGTAGTAATTGATCAGATGTAGGTCTGTATTGCCTGTCTTAAGTTTAAGTGTTTGATGCTCAGCCTCTTCCATGTATACTTCTATTTGGAAAGCAGTAATGTTATTTTTACAAGGGTCAGTATCCCACTTTTTTGCCTGTCCTTTCGGTCAGATCGGTAACACTGATAGTCTCTGATTTTGAAGATATATTTTCGTTGAGGTGAGTTTCTTGCAAGCAACATACGCTTACTTTTTCTTGGACCAAAATGTCTTCTAATTCTGTTTTTGTGGTTGTTGCTGACTCCCTCCGCATTCCAGTGCATTATTAAGTCGTTGTTTAGTATGGCCAGCCGTTCTATTCTCATGTCCCCTGGCTCACAGGACATCTGAGAAGGACCTCCAGTAGTTGTAGTTGGACCCTTTCGAGACATAGGGCCTGGCACTGCACCTGCCCGGGGGTCCACAATAGGGCGAGCACCATAACATTTAGCATTAGTCGACATATTCCATTTTGCGTAATTGCGTGGCATTCTGATTTCTATGGTGCGCCTCCTGGCTGGTTACCTCCGTCTTCAGCACCTTTCCTTTGCTAGAGGATACTGTGGTCTCACTCGAGTTTAGATGTGTACGCGTGCAAACACGTGTCTGCGCATGTATGTGCGTGCACGCACATCTAGATCATACTGGTTATGTTTCGGCGCCAGAAACTCGCCGTCGGCCTTCTCCTGTTAGTTTAAAAAGTTCCGCCACGTGACCAGACTATCCGGAATTTCCTACTAGACTACCCATGATGGCCTACTAGACTACCTGGGATGTCCTACTAGACTAACGGGGATGTCCTGCCAGACCCTGGGATTCATAACCTGGTCAACAAAAGCCAGAAATAATTTGCATGTGTCAACTTAAAGGCGCAACACTGGCAGAAGATAATCTGGTATCTGGTATGGTACACAAGGCCATAAATCATATGGCTTGATACTCAAATTACATGTGTTTATACCGAGTGACCCCCTGGTGAACTTATTTCTATTACAGCATTAACTGAGCTGTTAGTGTTGCATTTACTCTTGTCTGTTCAAAGCCAAAGTCTGCCAAGAACAGATGTGCTCCAGTATCCTCTACTCTACAGCACTTTTTGAATCACTGATTAACTTACCTAGTCTCTCTTTCTACAATGGTTTTCTTGTAGGCATTTGTCTCTTTGCACACAATCCACATGTTTTCAAAATTGGATTTTCAGGGACAAGACCACAAGGATGAGGAAATTGCAGCAAAAAGATCAAAGGAACGAGTAAGCATGGGAGGTCATTGTTTCGTCTTCTTACACGTCTTCTGTCTTCCCCGTGTTCTTTCCCCCTTAATCCTGTCAGCTGTCACCAAGTTCTCTAGTTTATTTCTTCTTATAAAGTGAAAACATGTCAGGTCTTAGTCAGATATGACTGAGCTACCGTATAACAGTAGACGGTACTACCTGCTTTTTGTTAGCGCCGAACGTTGGGCGGCGCTTACCAAAACCGACACCCCACATTGTGCCAACGGCTTCGGGAGGAAGAGCGCAATTGGGAGGGTACAAGCCTTACCCTGGTGCGAGGAAATGCAAGCTAAAGACAAAATGTCATGGCAGGGCAGACCAGGCCCTAAGCCTTGGTTGGCGGCTGGTCTAGGATCGAAGCTCCGACAGGCGGACAGTCAGAGCATTACTTTACTGATCCGGCAGCTTCTGCAGCTTGTCTTGTTCCAGATGTAGGGGTGTTACCTTTCCTCTGGAGTGAACTAGGCAGGCCGAGAGAGGGATCATGCTGCATGGGCAACACATGATCTCTATATTTTAGCCCAGGCTTTGTGCTATGGAGAGGCAATAACTCCATCCCTGGTCTTAACTGGTCTCGGAATCAAAGCGAGAGGCAACTGTTACGGGTTATAAGTCCTTGTCAGTTGGCGTAGACATGGGGCGCCACGCGTTGCCTCTGACGGTGGGAGACATCTACAGGTGTCACTGATCAGCTACCGCCCGCCTCAAGCTGGGCAGCCCCCGGCCAATTGGGTGCTGATCCGCCACAGCCTGCCTGCTTCAATGGGTGCTTGGGGCTAGGACAAAATCTGTATCGCAGGCTGTAAAACCAATGCACCAGGTACAATCACAAATAAAAATAGAAACCTCAAGCTACGGCTTGCAACCTGGAACATGAGAACCATGTGTCCAGGATTTTCCACTGACTTGGCCAATATTGACGATGTGAGAAAAACGGCTGTGATTGATGCCGAACTCAATCGTCTTAACATTGATATTGCTGTCCTGCAGGAAACTCGCCTCGCTGAGGAAGGGTCACTCAGGGAAAACAATTACACCTTTTTTGGAAGGGTAGAGGGCAGGCAGAAAAAAGGCAACATGGTGTGGGCTTTGCAGTGAAGAATTCGCTACTGGGAATGTTTCGGCGCCAGAAACTCGCCGTCGGCCTTCTCCTGTTAGTTTAAAAAGTTCCGCCACGTGACCAGACTATCCGGAATTTCCTACTAGACTACCCAGGATGGCCTACTAGACTACCTGGGATGTCCTACTAGACTAACGGGGATGTCCTGCCAGACCCTGGGATTCATAACCTGGTCAACAAAAGCCAGGAATAATTTGCATGTGTCAACTTAAAGGCGCAACACTGGCAGAAGATAATCTGGTATAAGAACACAAGGCCATAAATCATATGGCTTGATACTCAAATTACATGTGTTTATACCGAGTGACCCCCTGGTGAACTTATTTCTATTACAGCATTAACTGAGCTGTTAGTGTTGCATTTACTCTTGTCTGTTCAAAGCCAAAGTCTGCCAAGAACAGATGTGCTCCAGTATCCTCTACTCTACAGCACTTTTTGAATCACTGATTAACTTACCTAGTCTCTCTTTCTACAATGGTTTTCTTGTAGGCATTTGTCTCTTTGCACACAATCCACATGTTTTCAAAATTGGATTTTCAGGGACAAGACCACAAGGATGAGGAAATTGCAGCAAAAAGATTAAAGGAACGAGTCATTGCAGAGGCCTTTGATGAACAGCAGGGACCATCGTCCTCATCATCAAGTGCCGCACCGGTAAGCATGGGAGGTCATTGTTTCGTCTTCTTACACGTCTTCTGCCTTCCCCGTGTTCTTTCCCCCTTAATCTTGTCAGCTGTCACCAAGTTCTCTAGTTTATTTCTTCTTATAAAGTGAAAACATGTCAGGTCTTAGTCAGATATGACTGTGTTACCTTTCCTCTGGAGTGAACTAGGCAGGCCGAGAGAGGGATCATGCTGCATGGGCAACACATGATCTCTATATTTTAGCCCAGGCTTTGTGCTATGGAGAGGCAATAACTCCATCCCTGGTCTTAACTGGTCTCGGAATCAAAGCGAGAGGCAACTGTTACGGGTTATAAGTCCTTGTCAGTTGGCGTAGACATGGGGCGCCACGCGTTGCCTCTGACGGTGGGAGACATCTACAGGTGTCACTGATCAGCTACCGCCCGCCTCAAGCTGGGCAGCCCCCGGCCAATTGGGTGCTGATCCGCCACAGCCTGCCTGCTTCAATGGGTGCTTGGGGCTAGGACAAAATCTGTATCGCAGGCTGTAAAACCAATGCACCAGGTACAATCACAAATAAAAATAGAAACCTCAAGCTACGGCTTGCAACCTGGAACATGAGAACCATGTGTCCAGGATTTTCCACTGACTTGGCCAATATTGACTATGTGAGAAAAACGGCTGTGATTGATGCCGAACTCAATCGTCTTAACATTGATATTGCTGTCCTGCAGGAAACTCGCCTCGCCTCGCTGAGGAAGGGTCACTCAGGGAAAACAATTACACCTTTTTTGGAAGGGTAGAGGGCAGGCAGAAAAAAAGGAAACATGGTGTGGGCTTTGCAGTGAAGAATTCGCTACCGTGAATGATTGAAACTCCAGCAGGAGGAAATGAAAGACTATTATCCCTGCACTTGGCAACCTCTTGTGGGTTTGCCACCATTATTACTGCATATGCACCGACACTCGATTCCTCTGATGATGTGAAGGATTCGTTCTATGAGGAGTTAGACTCCGTGATCAAGGCAGTTAAAAAATCTGACTACATTTATTTGCTCGGTGATTTCAATGCTCGTGTGGACAAGGACTCGAGTTCATGGCCAGTGTGCCTTGGAAATACAACATCAGTCGCATGAATGAAAATAGGCAAAGGCTGCTGGAGCATTGCACCAGTAATGACCTATGTATTACAAACTCCTTTTTTAAAACAAAAGAGATGCATAAGGTCACATGGAAACATCCAAGATCCGGCCATTGGCACCAGCTGGACTTCATCATCACACGGAGACAACATCTGAACCATATATCATTGACTCAAAGTTACCAAAGTGCTGACTGTGATACGGATCATTCTTTGGTTGTTGCAAGGGTTAGACTGAGACCAAAGAGAGAGCTAAACAAATCTAGCCCAAGGATTAATATTATTAACACTCACGATCCTGAAAAGTGCTTTCAGTTTCAACAGCAACTTGAAGACGCTTTCACTGATACACCAGAAAATTGTACAGTAAATGAAAAGTGGGGTCAAATAAAGGAAACTCTTTATAAAACTGCCGTAGGGGTTTACGGCACTGTGGATCATAAGAGGCAGGACTGGTTTGCGGCAAACAGCGAGACTCTGCAGCCCTTGATTGATAAGAAGAAGAAAGCTCTCTTAAGAAACAAGGAAAGACCAACGCGTAACACTCTGAGTGAGCTAAGGCAAGCTAGGAAGGATGTGCAAAAGGCTGCCAGGCAGTGTGCAAATGATTATTGGATCAAGTTATGTGAGTCCATTCAAATCGCAAGTGATAAGGGAAACATAAGAAGCATGAATGAAGGAATAAAGAAAGCCTGTGGTCCAGTGATCAAAAGAAGTGCACCATTGAAAACCTTGACTGGAGAAATCATCACTGATAAGAAACAGCAGATGGACAGATGGGTAGAGCACTATTTGGAGCTTTACTCAAGTGAGACCAAACTAGCGGATGATGCCCTCAACGCCATAGAGGCTCTACCAACTCTTGACCACCTGGACACACTTCCCACCATAACAGAAGTTAAGTGTGCTATAAATGAACCTGCATCTGGTAAGGCTCCAGGTAAGGATGGGATTCCAATAGAGGTTATCAGGAGTGGGCAAGACACACTCACTATACAAATCCACCAGCTAATAGAGCTATGCTGGCGAGAAGGACAAGTCCCACAGGATTTCAAAGATTCAAGCATCATAACACTGTACAAGAACAAGGGCGATCGGAGCGACTGCAACAACTATAGAGGTATCTCAATTCTGTGTATTGTTGGAAAAGTATTTGCCAGAATTGTTCTGCGCAGACTTCAAGTCCTAGGAGATCAAGTCTACCCCGAATCACAGTGTGGCTTTCGACTGAACCGGTCTACCACTGGTATGATATTCTCATTGCGACAAATGCAAGAAAAATGCCGTGAACAGAATCAACCACTGTTTATTGCCTTCATCGACCTCACAAAGGCATTTGATTTGGTCAGCCGTGAGGGTCTGTTCAAGGCACTAAAGAAGATTGGCTGCCCACCAACTCTTCTGTCCATTGTGGAATCGTTCCACACAGGCATGAAGGGTATAATCAAGTTTGATGGTGCAACTTCTGAAGAATTTGAAATCAAGAGTGGAGTTAAACAAGGTTGTGTACTAGCTCCCACCCTCTTTGGAATATACTTTTCACTTCTACTGAAATATGCCTTTCATGATCAGGATGGGGGTTTATACATTCACTCACGCTCAGATGGCGGCCTTTACAATGCTCAGAGATTGAAGGCCAAGACCAAAATTAGGAGGGTACTGATCAGAGAGTTGCTTTTTGCAGATAATCCTGCAGTTACGACATACTCTGAGGAAGAATTGCAATGTCTGCTATCTGCATTCTCCAATGCTTGTTCTGAATTTGGTTTAACAATTAGCAAAAAGAAGACACAGATTATGTCACAAGGTGCACATGGAGTGCCATCAATCTTTATTGATGACGCCGAACTAGAGATGGTAGACCATTTTACATATCTAGGATCAGTGGTAAATAGCAAATTATCCTTTGATCAGGAAATCAACATCCGGATTGGTAAGGCAGCAACAACAATGAACAGGTTAAGAAAATGAGTCTGTAAGAACAGGAAGCTTACTGCCAAAACAAAAGTCCTTGTCTATCAAGCCTGTGTCCGTAGTACTCTTCTTTATTTTTTTGCTTTTAAAAAGAAACGTTAGAACATTTTGTGAAGAACCTAAAGACGTTGTATGCTTAATCTTGTGTCTAGGGGACGAGCAGCCAAGAAAGCTGTTTTGAAATTATAGAAAGACTAAATCATGAACTTAGAAGATGCAGGCGTCAACTTGCCAAGGTGAGTTCCTTACCTCTTTCACTACCAAACAAAAACTGTGCTGTGACCAAACAGAAATTAATGGCAGAATATTGGAACTAGGGGTGTGTTACAATAATGCTTTTAAAATAGTTAAAATGGTAGCAGATCTATTGTATTACATATAAAATTAAAGAGGATTGCACAAGGAACATGACAGTGTTAATAATTAATTGATAGGTTACAAATATTATGACAATAATGAGAGGTTTAATAATAACAACTGAAATTAAATAGGTAAAAATTATTTAAAAAACTGCACTTATAAGGTGTTTTCTACACTCCTATACTGCCAACCATGTTTAATTTACTGAATAATCAAACAAGCACCACTTGTCTTCAAGAATATAAACAGTATTGCTCATTAAAATCACCCAAAGGTTGTGGCGCATATTCTGAACCATGTCTTTTTCACAAAAATGAAAAAAACTTATGGCCGAAATCTGGAAGTTGGTGTATGTTACAATAATGTAATGAAAATGGTTAAAATTGTAGCAGAAATGTTGTATTATATATACCCACACACACACATACCTCACCCACACAATATCTCCAACCAACACACGACACACCTCTCCCCACCAACACACGCATTCCCTACC
>OY992881.1:58839005-58876093 GCA_963921405.1 Cepaea hortensis
ACACCTAGGGCATTTTCAATTAACGTCAACCGACTTCAATGCTTATCACAGATAGAGATCAGACGACGTGATACAACCGGGGCTGTGAAGAGAATATTTGCGCAGAAAAAATAAGCTATTCTAAAATATAGCTTTGTGAAGCCGTTACACAAAGTGTATGTGTGCGCGGATGTAGGCATGTGTGCGTGCGTGGGTGTATTGCCGAGTGTGTGTGTGTTTGTGTGTGTGTGTGTGTGTGCTATTAATTACAGGCCATCACAGTCAACCTCAACATTCTATGGATTGTCAGCCGTCCTGGGGCAAGTTTGCGATTGTCATTTTGAATGAACGACAACCATGTCATGTGCGTGTGAAGAGGGTGTATCAACAGCTAGTTGTCTATCTATTACAGGACGTCGCAGTAAACCCCAACATTGTTTATGCAATGCATTTACAGGATGTTGCAGACAACCCCAACATTGATTGGTTGCTCATGTGCCATCATGACATCCGTGTGTGTGTGTGCGCGCGCATGTAGGCGTGTGTGCGTGCGTGGGTGTACTGCCGAGTGTGTGTGTGTGCTATCAATTACAGGACATCGCAGTCAACCTCAACATTGTATGGATTGTCAGCCGTCCTGGGGCAAGTTTGCAATTGTCATTTTGAATGAACGAATGCCATGTCATGTGCGTGTGAAGAGGGTGTATCAACAGCTACTTGTCTATCTATTACAGGACGTCGCAGTGAGCCCCAACATTGTTTATGCGATGTATTTACAGGACTTTGCAGAAAACCGCAACATTGATTGGTTGCTCGTGTGCCATCATGACATCCGTGTGTGTGTGTGTGTGTGTGTGTGTGTGTGTGTGTGTGTGTACATGCGAGGGCGTGTGTGTGCTATCAATTACAGGACATCGCAGTCAGCCCCAACATTCGTGCTTGATGGGAAGCTTGCCGTTGTCTTTCTAAACAGCCGGAACCCATGAGCGTCTGTAGTGTCTGTCATCAGGATTATCATCAGCAGCATCACTCAGCACTACCAAAAAAATCATTATCATCATCATCATCTTCAGCTTCATCATCAGATGACGGTGACCGACTGGGTGACTCACCACAGGGCTATGTCGGCGGAGTGAACGTACGTGAACGGGTTCAGATAGGTCTTTGGGGAAAACTGGAGGATGACTCAGAGCGTACTAACAGTATAACGATACAGCCGAGCCATTTGGATAATGACCACAGTCAATTAAATACGGCGATGCTTCCAGTCATATGTCTAAGATATACAATCGAAACACATGACTAAAACCGGTAAAGATGGCATCGCACTCGATCACATGTGTAAGTGTACAACCACAGGGTTAAAACCGATCAAAGATGGCGCTGTAGTCGGTCACGTGTCTTATGGGATACATCCGAAACACGTGACTAAAACCGATCAAAGATGGAGCCGCATCCGGTCACATGACCGGACAGCGCATAATAATCTGCTGAGTCATTCTACGTCAGCAAATAGCGTGTATAAGACGACCACCATTCGTCGAATAGAAATATCGAGCTCAGTGAACAGCAACCAGCTCACAATGTAACAATTTGCTACCGGTAAGTTGGCTTTTTTTTTTTTTTTTTTTTGATAAAGCTTTCACATTTTCGTTGTGTTTCTCCAAGTAGACATATGGGTAACCTAACATTACTAGTATAATACAGGGGATATATGGTGTTAGAAGCATATATCTGAAGAGACAAGCCATTTCTTCCTATAGTATTGTAGGCTGGGTCGACATGAGCTGGTATTCGAACTTTTGAACAAGCACTATGGTGGTACCTTAATAATATAGTTAGCAACGTGTAGTCGTAGGGGAAGGTGAAAGTGTACCGCGGGTCCACATACGCGATAGAAATATATGAAGTGTGTAATAGAAAGGGCATGTCAGATTAATAGCTATTAACCGTAATATCAATGAATAACGCTGATAAAGTACCCTGTTCTTATCTGTTTTACAGATACCGAGACCCACGAAAACCTAATTAGCAAACTGTGGAGCATGCTAAGATCTAAACCATACAGCTATTGCATGGCGTGTCTTAATGTCCCACAAAACCAAGAAGCCGAGAATCCATTCAATCATTCTTGTGATTATGGTGAGGGTGGTAGTTTTGCAAATCTAGTAACGGTTCGATTGCGGGATGTACTACAACAGAACTTCACTAAACAAGAAATAATCACATAAAGTCTGAATAGAATTGAGGAGTGCATCCTCGACTATAATCAACAACAGGATACTCCAGAACCATCCTCACCAAACGTCGAGCGAACATCATCACCGGCATCCTTAACCTTTAGTCAATCCACACTAGCGGACGAGTATTAAAACACCTACATAAAAAACACAATGGGCGTAATATACTTACAGTCCTGTCTTTAATACCTGACCAGTCATCAATACGAAGAAAACTACAGTGGGTGTGAGGAGACTGCATATGTATATCACTGGTATTCTGACTTCACAGACTGTAGCTCACAGTGACTACAACGCAAGTAACACGGCGTCCTCTACGTTATCTATTTCATCATGGGTATAGGTCATGTGACGAGGATGAACTGCATTCCCCAAGCCAGCTCAACCATACAACATGTCATCGAGCGGGTAGTAGAACGCTTAGTCGCGCCATACGAACATCCACGTCAGCGTAATCTGAAATGCTTGACCTAGGAAACTGGCTGAAACCGGTTTTACGCGTGGCTAAAAAAACTAGTATATAAACCCGAGGCTGGTAACACTCAAGCATTGTGATCAGAAGATGACTAAAGACCTCAAGACTGTGCCGGCTAACTGGGTCTATATGACTCGTAGTGGTGAGACTATTAGACCAGTGGGCGGTGGTGATAAGGCCGTGTTTGTCTCATCCTACAGAGGAACGAGCATGCTACACATCCGAAGATTTTACGGTGAATCCGAAAAGAAGTTCCCGACTAAGAATGGAATGACACTTACTCGGCAAGAATATGAACAGATGATCGCCATGCATTGCGAGATCCTAACTGACTTTGACAGACTCAACCAAGTTAACTAAGGCAGTAACGAAGTCAAACAAGGTACTACCAGAGACAAGCAAGTCAGTAACCAAAACACTCAAGTCAGTGCTCATGTCAAACAAGGCACTACCAGAAGCAATCAAGTCCAAAACACTAAAGTCAGTGCTCAAGTTAAACAAGGAACTAACCGAATCGACCAAGTAGACGCATACTATACCACTTGTTATCAACCCAGCTACAGTCAGATGTGTGATTCCCCCCAGCAACCAGATGTGTGATGGGTCCAATAGTCAGCTGTTTGATGTGCAACAAGACACGAGCGGAAGCATTCAAGTCCACCACACTCAAGAAAGTACTTAAGTCAAACAGGGTACTAAACGAAGCCACCAAGTAGACGCATACTATACCACCAGTTATCAACCCAGCTACAGTCAGATGTGTGATGACCCCAGCAACCAGATATGTGAAGAGCCCAATAGCCAGATGTTTGATGTGCCCGACACTCAGATGATTGATGGCCCAGTTGGCTACAGTACTCAGATGTCAACCCTCCAATCAGGAGACCAGACTTATGACTACATGCCAAGTGACATATGCATACAAGGCTACCAACTGGAAAAACCAACCTACTCAGACAATGATGTGAAGAAACCCAGAAACAACATACAATGTGTATAGCTCTGTATGTGAAAATAAAATTTAGTGATGATACTATGTATACCACCTCATATCACATCATCCATTTCGTATAATGACATTATACATTTTTATTCTTGAAAAATGTACTGAAATACTGTAAAATGTACTGAAATACGGTAAAATAAACAGGCATATATTATAAATACGTCTTGGTTGTTGAATTTTTGCTAGTGTTTACGGTGTATATAGTTGTCATGTAATGAGAGAAAGATACATATTGGTGACAAATTCAAGAAATATTTCAACAAAACTAAGGAAACGGGTTAACCAAAGTAGGAAAAAACTGTTGACCATAGTCTGAAATAGCTCAACTAAAATTATGAAAAGTAGGAAACTTTGCAAAACGTAGGAAAATTTGTTACCCAAAAGGGAAAAATATTTGGCCACAGCTCAATCAAATTTATGAAAAGTAGAAAAACCTGTTAACCAAATGGCAAAAAAAAAAAAAAAATCTTGGTCAAGTAAGAAAATTTGTTAACCAAATGTGAAAAGTTTAGCCAAATTTCAAACCAAACTTATAACAATCTCAGTCAAACATATGAAAAGTTGGAAAAATTTGTTAACCAAACGTTAAAAGTATGGCCAACTTTCACCCAACTTATGAAAAGTGGGAAATTTTAGTGTCCAGATGGGAAAGGTTTGACCAAATTTTACCCAAACTTAGGAAAATTAGGAAACTTTGTTAACCAAATGGCAAAATTCTTGGTCAAGTAAGAAAATTTGTTAACCAAATGTGAAAAGTTTAGCCAAATTTCAAACCAAACTTATAAAAATCTCAGTCAAACATATGAAAAGTAGGAAAATTTGTTAATGAAACGTGAAAAGTTTGGCCAAATTTCAACCAAATCCATAAAAAGTAGGAAATTTAGATGACCAAATGTGAAAAATTGTGGCCAAAGTTCAACCAGAACTTATAAATATCTCATCCAAACTTGTGAAAAGTAGGAAATTTTGTTGTCCAGATGTGAAAAGTTTGACCAAATTTCAAACAAACGCATAAAAAGTAGGAAACTTTGTTAACCAAATGTGAAAATTTTGGCTAAAGTTCATTGAAACTTACAAAAAGTAGGAAACTTTGTTAACCAAATGTGAAAATATTTTTTTGGACAAGTGAAGAAATATTTCATCCAAAACTTATAATCCCCTATGCAAACAACAGCTGTATTTAAGAAAATTAAATATATCTTATGTAATAAGTCACTGTGGTTGAATGAAAAAATAAAATTTCAACAATAAAATTGTACAACAAATTAACAATTAAATTTCTACATGAAAAATTCAATTTGGAAACATAAAGAGAAATTTAATTGTTAATTTGTTGTACAATTTTATTGTTGAAATTTTATTTTTTCATTCAACCACAGTGACTTATTACATAAGATATATTTAATTTTCTGAAATACAGCTGTTGTTTGCATAGGGGATTATAAGTTTGGATGAAATATTTCCTTCACTTGTCAAAAAACATTTCACATTTGGTTAACAATGTTTCCTACTTTTTATGCGTTTGTTTGAAATTTGGTCAAACTTTTCACATCTGGACAACAAAATGTCCTACTTTTCACAAGTTTGGGTGAGATATTTATAAGTTTTGGTTGAACTTTGGCCACAATTTTTCACATTTGGTCAACTAAATTTCCTACTTTTTATGGATTTGGTTGAAATTTGGCAAAACTTTTCACGTTTGATTAACAAATTTTCCTACATTTCATATGTTTGACTGAGATTTTTATAAGTTTGATTTGAAATTTGGCTAACCTTTTCACCTTTGGTTAACACCTTTTCTTACTTGGCCAAGATTTTTGCCATTTGTTTAACAAAGTTTCCTACTTTTCATAAGTTTTGGTCAGATTTGATCAAACTTTTCACATCTGGACAACAAATATTTCCCACTTTTCATAAGTTTGGGTGAAAGTTGGCCAAACTTTTCACGTTTGGTTAACAAATTTTTTCCTACTTTTCATATGTTTGACTGAGATTTTTATAAGTTTGGTTTGAAATTTGGCCAAACTTGTCACGTTTGGTTAACACCTTTTCTTACTTGGCCAAGATTTTTGCCATTTGGTTAACAAAGTTTCCTACTTTTCATAAGTTTGGGTGAGATTTGGTCAAACTTTTCACATCTGGACAACACATTTCCCACTTTTCATAAGTTTGGGTGAAAGTTGGCCAAACTTTTCACGTTTGGTTAACAAATGTTTTCCTACTTTTAATATGTTTGACTGAGATTTTTATATGTTTGGTTTGAAATTTGGCTAAACTTTTCACATTTGGTTAACAAATTTTCTTACTTGACCAAGATTTTTTTAAATTGCCATTTGGTTAACAAGATTTTCTACTTTTCATAAATTTGATTGAGCTGTGGTCAAATATTTTTTCCGTTTTCGGTAACAGCTTTTCTTACGTTTTGCAAAGTTTCCTACTTTTCATAATTTTAGTTGAGCTATTTGAGACTATGGTCAACAGTTTTTTCCTACTTTGGTTAACCCGTTTCCTTAGTTTTGTTGAAATATTTCTTGAATTTGAAACCAATATGTATCATTCTCTCATTACATGACAACTATATACACCGTAAACACTAGCAAAAATTCAACAACCAAGACGTATTTATAATATATGCCTGTTTATTTTACCGTATTTCAGTACATTTTACAGTATTTCAGTACATTTTTCAAGAATAAATATGTATAATGTCATTATACGAAAAGGATGATGTGATATGAGGTAGTATACATAGTATCATCACTACATTTTAATTTCACAGACAGAGCTATACACATTGTATGTTGTTTCTGGGTTTCTTCACATCATTGTCTGAGTAGGTTGGTTTTTCCAGTTGGTAGCCTTGTATGCATATGTCACTTGGCATGTAGTCATAAATCTGGGCTCCTGATTGAAGGGTTGACATCTGAGTATTGTAGCCAACTGGGTCATCAATCATCTGAGTGTCGGGCACATCAAACATCTGGCTATTGGGCTCTTCACATATCTGGTTGCTGGGGTCATCACACATCTGACTGTAGCTGGGTTGATAACTGGTGGTATAGTATGCGTCTACTTGGTGGCTTCGTTTAGTACCCTGTTTGACTTGATTACTGTCTTGAGTGTGGTGGACTTAAATGCTTCCGCTCGTGTCTTGTTGCACATCAAACAGATGACTATTGGACTCATCACACATCTGGTTGCTGGGATCATCACACATCTGACTTAGCTGGGTTGATAACAAGTGGTATAGTATGTGTCTACTTGGTGGATTCGGTTAGTTCCTTGTTTAACTTGAGCATTGACTTTAGTGTTTTGGACTTGATTGCTTCTGGTAGTGCCTTGTTTGACATGAGCACTGACTTGAGTGTTTTGGTTACTGACTTGCTTGTCTCTGTTAGTACCTTGTTTGACTTCGTTACTGTCTTTGTTCACTTGGTTGAGTCTGTCAAAGTCAGTTAGGATCTCGCGATGCCTGGCGATCATCTGTTCATATTCTTGCCGAGTAAGTGTCATTCCATTCTTAGTCGGGAACTTCTTTTCGGATTCACCGTAAAATCTTCGGATGTGTAGCATGCTCGTTCCTCTGTAGGATGAGACAAACACGGCCTTATCACCACCGCCCAATGGTCTAATAGTCTCACCACTACGAGTCATCATATAGACCCAGTTAGCCGCCACAGTCTTGAGGTCTGTAGTCATCTTCCGATCACAATGCTTGAGTGTTAGCATCCTCGGGTTTATATACTAGTTGTTTTTTTTAGCCACGCGTAAAACCGGTTTCAGCCAGTTTCCTAGGTCAAGCATTTCAGATTACGCTGACGTGGATGTTCGTATGGCGCGACCAAGTGTTCTACTGCCTGCTCGTTGTCCTGTTGTATGGTTGAGCTGGCTTGGGAAATGCGGTTCATGCTCGTCACATGACCTATACCCATGATAAAATAGACATCGTAAAGGCGCCGTGTTACTTGCGTTGTAGTCACTGTGAGCTATAGTCTGTGAAGTCAGAATACCAGTGATATACATATGTAGTCTCCTCACACCCACTGTAGTTTTCTTCGTATTGATGACTGGTCAGGTATTAAAGACAGGACTGTAAGTATATTACACCCATTGTGTTTTTATGCAGGTGTTTTAATACTCGTCCGCTAGTGTGGATTGACTAAAGGTTAAGGATGCCTGTGATGATGTTCGCTCGACGTTTGGTGAGGATGGTTCTGGAGTATCCTGTTGTTGATTGTAGTCGAGGATGCACTCCTCAATTCTATTCAGACTTAATGTGATTATTTCTCGTTTGGTGAAGTTCTGTTGTAGTACATCCCGCAATCGAACCGTTACTAGATCTGCAAAACTACCAACCTCACTTTAATCACAAGAATGATTGAATGGATTCTCGGCTTCTTGATTTTGTGGGAAATTAAGACCCGCCATGCAATAGCTGTATGTTTCAGCTCTTAGTATGCTCCACAGTTTGCTAATTAGGTTTTCGTGGGTCTCGGTATCTGTAAAACAGATAAGAACAGGGTACTTTATCAGCGTTATAGACATTGATATTACAGTTAATAACTATTAATCTGACATGCCCTTTCTGTTACACACTTCATATATTTCTATCGATAATGGGGTATGTAGACCCGCGGTACACTTTCACCTTCCCCTACGACTATACATTACTACCTATATTATTAAGGTACCACCATAGTGCTGTGTTCAAAAGTTCGAATACCAGCACATGTCGACCCAGCCTACAATACTATAGGAAGAAATGGCTTGTCTCTTCAGATATATGCGTCTAGCACCATATATCCCCTGGATTATACTAGTAATGTTAGGTTATCCATATGTCTACTTGGAGAAACACAACGAAAATGTGAAAGCTTTATCCCCCCCTCCACCAAAAAAAGCCAACTTACCGGTAGCTGGTTGTAACATTGTGAGCTGGTTGCTGTTCACTGAGCTCGACACTTCTATTCGACGAATGGTGGTCGTTTTATACACGATATTTGCTGACGTAGAATGACTCAGCAGATTATTATGCACTGTCTGGTCATGTGACCGGATGCGACTCCGTATTTGATCGGTTTTAGTCACGTGTATCGGATGTATCCCATAAGATACGTGACCGGCTACAGCGCCATCTTTAATCGGTTTTAGCCCTGTGGTTGTACACTTACACATGTGATCGAGTGCGATGCCATCTTTACATGGTTTTAGTCATGTGTTTCGATTGTATACCTTTGACATATGACCGGAAGCATCGCCGTATTTAATTGACTGTGGCCATTACCCAAATGTCTCGGCTGTATCGTTATACTGTTAGTACGCTCTGAGTCATCCTCCAGTTTTCCCCAAAGACCTATCTGAACCCCTTCACGTACGTTCACTCCGCCGACATAGCCCTGTGGTGAGTCACCCAGTCGGTCACCGTCAGCTGAGGATGATGATGATGATGATGATGATGATGATGATGATGATGATGATGATGATGATGATGATGATGATGATGATGATGATGATGATGATGATGATGATGATGATGATGATGATGATGATGATGATGATTTTGTTGGTAGTGCTGGGTGATGCTGCTGATGACAATCCTGATGACAGACACTACAGACGCTCATGGGTGCCGGTTGTTCAGAAAGACAACGGCAAGCTTGTCCAGGACTCACGAATGTTGGGGCTGACTGCGATGTCCTGTAATTGATAGCACACGCGCGCGCGCATGTACACACACATGGATGTTATGATGGCACATGCGCAACCAATTAATGTTGAGGTTGTCTGCAACGTCCTGTAAATGCATTGCATTAACAATATTGGGGCTGACTGCGACGTCCTGTAATAGATAGACAAGTAGCTGTTGATACACCCTCTTCACACGCACACGACATGGTTGTCGTTCATTCAAAATGACAATCGCAAACTTGCCCCAGGACGGCTGACAATCTATAGATTGTTAAGGTTGACTGTGATGTCCTGTAATTGATAGCACACACACACACACACCACACACACACACACACATACACACACACACACACACACGGCAGTACACCCACGCACGCACACATGCCTACATCCACGCACACATACACTTTGCGTAACGGATTCTTATAGCTCTATTTTAGAATAGCTTATTTTTTTCTGGGGAAATATTCCCTTCACAGTCCCGATTGTATCACGTCGTCTGATCTCTATCTGTGATAAGCATTGAAGTCGGTTGACGTTAATTGAAAATGCCCTAGGCGTTGTGGCTGACCGCTATCAGATAATCTCGTATGACGGTCGGTGGGCAGTCTTTACCTGTGCGTTCAAGGGGAGCTTAGTATGCAAAAGGGGTCAACAATTCTGGTTGAGCCAAGGGACCGGATTTGCCTCCCTTGGTTACTTATATTTATGTTTGTAAAAAAGGGGACGTTATTTGTGGTGTTTCATTACATATTTTTATGATTATCTTGGTAAGTTACGCTTTAAATTAAGGGATACTCGTAATATTTTATTGACCGTAATATGCTCCACTAGACATACAGGAAATTTAACCGTTTAATTATGTTTTTAGAGTTAATTTTTTTATAATAATGTATCCGTGTCTATTATATTTTTAAACCAGATTTTCACCAAGCGCTTAATGTAGATATTGGGTTCTGAACTTCTGCCGAATTAACTATCATGCTGATGCGTGGAAAAAAGCATATTCATGTGGTCATTACTTGACCTACTCGGGGTAACTCAAGAGATGGAATAAATCAATTTTCTGTCATATTGGATCTCGATCTCCTCAGCGAAGGTGGCGATATCTACGTGACTGAGGTTCGATCACACCACACCCCACCACACACACACACACACACACACACACACACACACACTGGACTCCAACCCAGGTGTCCGGTGACTAGATGGTCTACTTATCTTTATAAGTATTCCACATGAACAGGGCATGCGCCGCTGTCTTCTAGCGACCCCGGGACAGACCAGGGAAGCAGAGCCGACCGGTGGAAGCATCTGGCGTACCGAGGTCGTGTACCCAGGTGCCCGGTGACTAATTGGTCTACTTATCTATATAAGTAATCCACATGCACGGGTCTTGCCTCGTTATCTTTGAATGGGCTCGGAAGCGGTCGGGGGAAGCCAAGGCGGCCCCTGCGGAGGTACCTGTTCGCGTCCGCCCGCCCCTGGACCGTAAGTAGTTACCACGACAACCGGAAGTGGTCACCCAGACCCAAGAAAATACATGCCAATTTTTGAAAAAATGTGGTTCGAAATGGATCCGGTTTTTGACGTCATCAATATGGAGGTACACTTTTCGTATAGTAAAAAATGACGTCATCAGATGGATTCAGATCCATATTTAGGGTGTGAATTGCACATTATATACTACTCACATATGAATGACTTTTGTTCCACCTCTTTATTATACCATCTTCACTTTTCATTGTACAGTGAACATATAATGAGTTCTACAAAAAATATGAGAGAGATCCTGGTTGGTGGACATTTTGTTGCACTCTCTCGCTTTGAACTCAAGTGTAGTCCATACACACTACTTCTAATTGTGCTGGACTGAATTTTGCGTGTGGATTAGTTTTCCCTATTAACAGTGTCCCTCGCCATCAGGCGAACCCTCTCTTACTTCAGAGGTAATAGTAATTTACGTCCCCAAGTCACGGACGATAGGTCAACATTATAGTCCAACTGACCGGTGTAGGGGATAAATTCCTTATCTCGGCATCAGCACATTGAAAACGCGCGTTCTTATCCATTCCGCCATGCTGACCTACGTTGGTGGACATAATAGAAACAACTTACGTTGTGCCGATGACACCGTCTTGATAGCAACAGGTCAGAAGAAACTACTGACAATGATAGATATAGTTGTGTGGAAAGTGGAAAAAGTGGGCCTTAACTTGATTAATAGGAAGACCGAAATCGCGGTGATATCACACAAACAGGTCGTGCCTAAATAAACAATTAAAGTAATTGATGTTATTTTGGAGTAAGTGCAGAAATTAAAATAGCAAGGACAAATTCTATCCTATGGCTGCGAGTCCTGGACAATTAGTAAATAAGCGAAACAAATCTAGAAGCTTATGGTGTTATAGTATATTGTGGTGTTATATAAATATGCTGAACATTTCTTGGTCAGCCAATATGAGCAATGTGGCCATTTTGAGGTAGGCTAAGTGGCAAAGACAACCTATCACAAACATCAGAAAGATTTCGTTTTTTTTTTTTTTTTTTTTTTTTTTTTTTTTTTTTTTTTTTGGGGGGGGGGGGGGGGGGGTGTGTGTGTGTGGTCACATTATAAGAAGACAAAAACTGAGTCATGTTGTGACAAATGTAAAGACACAGAGAACTGTGGAAAGAGAAATAGTGTAATATAGAGAGAGAAAATCATTGACTGTTTTGTGTGAGTCAACAAGCGAATTAATACATTCTGTTGGTGATCGTAAAATGTAGAGAAGCATGAACGCCCTCGTCAGTCGGCTAGGCACTTGATGATGATGATGATGATGATGATGATGATGATGATGATGATGATGATGATGATGATGATGATGATGATGATGATGATGATGATGATGATGATGATGATGATGATGATGTGCAGGCTGGTAACTATATGCAAAGTCTTTCAACAGTTAATAACTCAAAGATGTAGGTTTGTGTTTACTTCTATCGAACGCTTCATTAATATGTTAAACAAATCAACAGCATTTGTTGTACCCGTGTCTTTTTCAAAACCTATAAATAATTAATTATTTGTTTTCTTGTTCACATGCGATGTCAGCTGGTAGTATTTTCAAGTTCTTATTCCATAACAATAGGTAATAACTAAGTACATGTGTTGTAATTTCAGAAGCAGTATGATTTAAGGTCGTTCATGATAATCTTTCTGACATGTAGAACAATAAAAATATGTAACAAACACTGTAAATGTTTACTTTTGAATTAAATGTAATATTTAGCATTCGTCGTTGCCTTTAACGAATATTGAAAATAATATTTGCTGCCAAACGTTTGTTCCTAAGTGTAGTGTACTGCTGTATGGACAAATTTAAGCTTCTAACAATTGTAAACACGAGTTGCCAATTTGTTAGACAGTCTTCTTCTTATAGTCCATGCAGTGTGTTGCTGGTGATCATGCAATATCTACATGACTGGTCTGTGAAGTTGTATATTCTTCAAGTACCTTGCCGACTGACGTGAGCGATCATATTCCTCTAAATCTTGCAATCTTCAACGGCATGTATCAATTCGTATGTTGACTCCTTTCCGTGCCATGCCACAAGACTCAAGAATTGTCTCTTGCTGTCTTCCTCCATTTCTCTTTCCAAACATCTTTCCAGTTGCCACAACATGTTTCAGTTTCTGGCTTCTTATAACGTTTACAAAATATTAAGCTTGCTTCTTTCTGTGGTTGAATGAGATTCAGGAGTATATTATTGGCATTACTACATATCCCATATCTGGCTCTAGATGTATGGTTTGGGTTAAGAATCACTTTCATTCCATATGAATATTTCACAGGGTATCCATCTCAGCCAATATATCACACACGGAGATTCTCAACACAGTGCATGACCACCGTAGCACGGGCAAAGATCCAAATATATGTATAGTAGAATCATACATGCTTTATATTTATTTTCGTTGACGGTATTTTTATGTTAAGACGATGCCTAGTGCTGACTGATTATGTACCCTGCGTTTGACAATTAAACGTAAGATTGAAGAGAGGAAAACAAGTGGCTAAGAACATGGGACTTAATAAGTATGTTCTGTAAGCAGATAAAGAAATTCAAGAACAATATAGAGTGGCAGTGAAACATAAGTACAATGCAATAGCTAAAATACTGAGTGTAAATTTACATAGGGAAACGTTTAGAGACTCCATTCATCAAACAAGCAAATAAATATTACCTAACAGGAGACAAAAAGCTAAGAAAAAAATTGATGGCCTAAAAATCTTAAAGTTGATGGACAAAAGAAAACACGGTAAACATGACAAACAAGAGTATGATAAGATAAATAAAGAAATAATAGATAAATATATGAAATGAAAAGAAAGTTGCTTAAACGAGCAGTGCATGGAAATAGAATTAAATTATATTAAAGATACACACACACACACACACACACACACACACACACACACACACACACACACGCACGCACACACGCACGCACGCACGCGGCACGCACGCACAGAGAAAAACCAGTGAGCTGACAAGAAGAAAAATTAGAGTCATTTTTTTCTTTTTGCATATCCCTTACAAAACGTCGCAGTTAACATCAGCATTTTTCAGATGCTGTTGATGTACTAGGCAAGTTCGCCATTGCTTTCTGAGCGACCGGCTCACATACCCCGTAGGTTGCCAACGCGGCAAGAGCCGCTACCGATTCTCGTGCAGATTACGTTACTCACGAGAATATACAAGATCAAGGATTGATTGATTGATTGATTTAGGAACCTACATCACAACATTCGGGGCATTTCCATAAGCGCCCCGTCCCCATCCTCAGCAGCCAGCGAAGAGTTTCAAAACCAATAGTTCCAGTAACAATCTGATTATATGTCCGTCTCGCCTTTCCTCTGAGCGTCGAGCGTCGGCCAGATCCCCTCGTCAGTCCTCGCTGCCTCATTCTTGCCAGGTTATGGTGATCCAATTGCTCCTCCGAGGTGTACACGTGCTCCCACAAGGCCGCAACCACATCTGCCTTGTCATGCATCAATACTCCACCAAGTTTTGCTGAGCCAGCCAATCTGTTCATTCCCCAGCACACCGCATGCCCCGAAGAAAAGATCCAGATGATGCTTGCCACCCGTGACCTCCGAAGCGAAGCAAGCCACTCTGCACGAAGTCTGCCTGTCCTCACCCTCCTCAGCATGCTTTCTGAGTCAGTTACAATCACGACGTGTGTATGTATCGTTTTCTCCATCCAGCGGAAAGCTGCACTGACCGCCTCCACCTCCATTCTTAAGCTAGATGTTGTGGTATCATACGCCAGGCTCTCCTGCACCAAACGTCGACCATTAGGTTTTGCTAAGAATCCCCAGGCACTTCTCCTACTTCTCAACACCGAACCATCTGTGTAGATAGTCACATCACCCGGGCGAGCATTATCCTGAATTAGTTGCTGGATTACCACTTCCGTGGCCCCTTCTGGCCACTCCCTGCACTCCCGGCTCAATGTGATTATAACTCTGCACAAGTCTGATTACGGAGAAAGAGGTTAACACCTAGGCCAGGGAGACCGGCAGATCATCAGTCAATACAGAGTCAATACGGGGTGTTTGATATCAAAAACAGAAAAACATTTATTGGAGGAGGGTGCTAAAGTGAAGAGGTGGCATGAGTACAAAAGAGAATTATATGTTGGAGAAAGTGAACAATTAACAGAAGAAAGTAACATAGAAAGTCCAACTATTCTAAAAGATGTCGCCAATATATCACACAAGGAGAACCTCAGCACAATGCATGCGCACCCTAGCAAGGGCAAAAGTCCAAATATGTGTATAGTAAAATCACATTTGTTATACATGAAGCAGAAAAGGAGGGGGGGGGTTAACAAAAGGAAGAGAACAACTTCTATGCTTTGTTACGGTTATCTGAGGAGAAGAGTGCAAAACACTAATCATTTTAGGGCCAAAAAAGAAAAGGAGTAAAAGAATAAAAGAACATCTTACCATCCCCAGCTTACAAGAAAGGATAGAAATAAGGATGAGAAAATGCAGGATTCTTGGCTGACAGGAAATTGGGATACTGAGTCCAATTCCAAGCAATGGATTAAGATTTAGGGCAGTAGTAGCAATAGTGAATGTATAAATCAAACATATACTTAACGGCAAAGACTAAACAAACAAATCAAGAACAACACATAAATAGAACTTTATTAATTAAATTCTGCGGCTCAGGATCAATCAATGCTTATACAAAACATTGAGGCATAAAACCCAATACAACATACATCAAATATCAACAGAGAGTAGTATCCAACACACAACCAGACCTCTGTCATGCTCGGCTGAGTCCATGGGATACCTCAGGTAACACAGCCAGATACACCCCTAAGATGATCTGAACCCGACACAACAAAAGAACTTTAACACTAACAACAACAGGGACACAAACTCAAGTATAGGTATCCTTATTTTATGAACTCAGCATGGGCCCTGGAGTGCTCTGACTCCACTGCAGGCATCCACGATTATCACCAAACAGCATTTCCCTGTATCTGCTCGACCCCTTCACAGGCATGAAGGTCTGCTTTAGGTCGTAGATTAGAAAAACCGGTCCTGGACTTCTTGGTGTACTTATGGGCATTGGTGACCGCCAGCCTTTGGTGGCGGGTGAGAAAGGCCGGTTCTGGCCTTCTCGATGTTAACTATAGACATTGGAGTCTCTGCCTGTGGTGTGGTTGGTAAAAGAGACAGATTTTTCCCGCCGGTGGCCTTTATAGTGTCACGGGAGACAACTTCCGGCCCCCCCATAATGGCGGATAGGCATTTCAACCGTTAAGCCTCTGGAGTGTTTATGCTTCTGGCTACGGTTTGATATCGCATTTTCCTCATGTTGGACTGGTAGTGCATGGTTCCGTTGCCCTGCTACTTAGCTGAGTGCGTGGCGGGACACTGTGAGTAGTGATTTCGTTTGAAACGTTTTTACATCTGTCCGCGGTTGTTGTAGCGTGTACTGCATGTTCGAAACTTCGCGATCGGCCTGTCGCTTGGAAATGACTGGATTGCCTTTTTGGTTCACGAGTGCATTTTTCTCGGCGACTCCTAGGGGTTGTCGCTGGAGCTACGGTGTTCGTGCTTTGTGCGATACTTACAGTGGGCCACCCTGCCGAAGGGGACCGAGCCGTATGGGATAAATCCCGGGGCAATGAAGTTGATCTTCTCGACTGTAATGATTTACAACAGTAATGTGTGGTTGCTGGTTTTCTATTTTCCGTTAAGGATTTTTGTGTTGGCATTCTGACGGCGGCATTATGCACATTGTAATTGTGCGGGCTGTTGGCTCGTCGAAACTCCTATCTGTTCCACTTTTCACATCGGGTAGTTATATTCACTAGCACGGGAAAGAAGCATAATGGAGACTACCCGTTGCCGTGAACTAACTACTAACTAACTAACAAATAAAGTGTCACGGAAATCGTGGCCCATCGTCCTTTGCTAGTTCTATCGGTCAACGCTCCCCTTGGCGGTTTCCAGCACCAGCATCTAGAGCCGTCTTCTTTCATACTATTTTCGTTGACGGTTTTTCTATGTTTAAAATTCAGCAACGGCCAGTTCGAATTGCTCTTATTTTTTTTTTTCAATTTTCAGCTGCCCAGGGATTTATAACGTCAGCAACGTGCATACAGGTCAATCAAGTAAATCGCTCTTGTCCGAGAAAGCAAGGCTCGTGATCTTCTATCTCACGTTATGTTTATTTTATAAACAATCCGCACATCCATGACCATGAAACCAACCAGTTCTGCACGTGCCGGAGTTGGGCGTAGCTATGGCCTAAACCACCCTCTCACCGTAGACTACAATATTGAGAATGTAGTAGTATTATTTGCATGACTGTACATCATCATCACCTTCTACCTCAAGCGTTGTGGGGAGGAAGAGCTGACGTTTCAGTGCCAGATGGGTCGCACTATATAGTGTCAATCCCTTTTCTTCTCGGGCTAGCTCTCGTATCAGATCGTCTTTGATGTAGCGCCAGTACTGGCAGTTGATGGTGTTGCATTCTATTGAGATGGCCGAACCATTTGATCACCTGCCTTTCAATATAATATGGCACACGGTGTTGATCCCATTGTCTTTCTGATAGCAACAATTCTTACTCGGTCTCGGATAATTATGTTGGCAGCTGTTCTCTAGCATGTCATCTCAAAGGTATTGATTTTGCGTAAGTGTCATTCTGATAATGTCTAAGTTTGACATTTGTAGCAAAGTATTGGTTTACGACGTCAGAATGATAACACAAAATTAAATATTCCAAAGATTAATTTTTAACTAGCACATATTAAACTATGCATTAATTATTACTGATATGTTGAACTATCCAGTTTGAACATCCTTACAAAAGACTCCCTGTATTTTGTGCTCATTTTAAAATAAACGAGGATATTGATGCTTGAGTTGATGGCCTCTGTTGTAAAGGACACAGACAGTGTTACCAGGAACAGATTCTTGTATAGTCCGTCGTAGCTCAACTGTGGCTCCACAAATCCAGCAATGAAGATAGCAACAGCTGGAACAAAACTGGTAATGAAAATAATGGATATCAGAACCACCATCTTTGCCACTTTCATTTCCTTTGTGCTTGCTTGCGCATTGTTGTTTGGGGTATCTTTACCTTGACCCCCAGCAGATGAGTTGGAGTATCTCCAGGTGGATTTGTCCTTTAATTTGATCACAAGTACAGTTGTGAAAATCACTACAGACACAAAGCAAGAAACTGGCATAAGCACACCATTGATTGCATAGCCTACAGAGTGTGTTACTCTTCTTCTATACGCATCCATATGATAAACAAGTCCAATCAAGGTTCTATTTCTCTCCGGGAAGAATCTCCACTTGAGTCCAGCACAAACGTATGCCAAAGATGCACAGCTCATAGGTACAACAAAGAAAGATACCATTGCCGTTATGTGTCTCCTTCGGGTGAATATAGTTTTGACTTTCATGGGGAGAAGAACACAAACGCACCTCTCTAGGCTAATGAAAGCAGTAACCCATCCTGTTGTCCTAGTGAAGATCACATGTGGCCAACTTCCGGTTATTAACTGTACTTCATAAGTTGCCATAGGGATATCAGAATCTCGGAAAGCGGGAGTAAAGCAAAGATTGCTCCACATTATACACACCAATGAACAGAGATCAGATATGGCCAAAGATAGTAGGCTAATGTTTATATTATCCGAGAATCCTTGTTTTACAAAGATGATACAATTTATAACGTTGCTTATTGTACCCAAAACTGTTACTGTTTGACAAATGATGCCTAAGCTAATGAACATGATAAACATGAACTGGTCATCTGTGATGATTAAATCCGATTGGTGTTTAATGGCTCCTTTCAAGGCAACAACAGCGAAGATACTTTTGGATAGGTGCCAATCTGTGGAACTCTAAACATTCATAAATAAAGAAAATACAAGATATTAGCAATAATTACTAGGGAGAGCGAGATAGAGAGACAGAGAGAGAGACAGAGAGAGAGACAGAGAGAGACATAGAGAGATGGGGTTAAGAGAGAGAGAGAGAGAGAGAGAGAGAGAGAGAGAGAGAGAGAGAGTCAGAGAGCTAGTGATAGAAAGACAGATAGATACAGACATATAGACGAACAGAGAGGCAGACAGAAATAGTAAGTGAGTAAAAATTGGATATACTAATGTTTAGACACCTAACGTGAAACTGAGGAGTGTAGAATAGCCCAAAGAAATAGTTTCTTGCGGTGAGTGATTCATAATTGTTCTCAGTGTAGTTCATAATTGGCGCCACTGCTATTTCTTGGGTGCAGAAGTGACGACAACCATGGCAGCAATCTTACTTAAACATCAAAATTACATGTGGTGATCGTCATGTAGCATGTCCTGTACAGAGAAGGTCGTTTTCAACACGGTGCGCCGAATAGGCTCATTTATACTGTCTAATGGATGCTCGTGACCAAGGCGTCTTCAGTGCCCTGTGACCAACATTTTGCTAGTTAACCCATGCCCTTTTTTTCCAGGAAACATGCCTTCCACCAAGGGTCTTTCCAAACCACTGTGGTGTTTTATATGGTCTACGTATTTCGGTTTGTGAGACATACTGTTGTTTATGGGCCATTTTCTTCGAGGTTCAGACCTAGAATGTTAGTATTTTCCTTCTTATTGGTCCACAGCATTCTAAGAAATGTTCTGTAACATTTATTTCAAAGCCCACATTTTCTTCTTTAGTTATTGCGAAATGATCCATGACTAACAAGTATGCCTCAAAGAACGAAATAGAATTCTTTTCTTTTTACTTACGTGTTTTAGTTAACAAAACAAAACAAAACAAAAACGTTTCTGGTTATGTCAGTTCTATTCTGGATGTATGTTTACATCTTCCATCGGATGCCACTGTGTGGACTAGGTATTGAAAACGGTTAGTGACTTACTTGGTTTTTATACTTTTCATTTATAAAGAGCATATTCTAATGTGCGCGTTTGTATAATGGCCAGGACTTTATTCGGGTAATGGCACAAGAGAGGTCGAACTAGGATTCTAAGCGAACTCTTGTCGTTCCCTACGAAGTGGGAAGTCAGGCCACCTATTCCTACGTGCATTTACTCAGACTTATACAAATGTGATGGTTCTAACACTTAATGTACCCACAACACATCTTGAAAGGTGTTATTGTTTGGAAATACCTCAAGCATTTAGTGTTCATGGTGTTTAATGATAATTCTTTCTGCAGGTCTACTCCATAGTCTTGAATAGAATTATTTATAGATTACCGTTTGAGCCAGCAATTAAAATAGGATCGTCTTCATATCTCAGAATGTTTATAATTTTACTTCAGGCTGTAACTTCGACACAATGTTTCTTATTTCTGGGTGCTGTCTTGTTTTAAATATTTACAGGACCAGGTGATAAAACACAGTAATTAATTTCTTCCTTAATATTTGCCATGAATTCACTAAGTTCTCTTTTATATTCGAAGACTTATTTTCTTGAAGTCAATCCTATCTTTATAGAATTTCTTACGAATCGTTTTTAAACAAGTCTTGACACTGCACTTTACCAACAACTTTAGACTTCTATACAAGTTCAATCCGGTCTACCATTCTTGTACGTTAATGTTTACGCCTGTAACGCGTATGTGGTTTCCCAGAGGTGGCAGTGTCTGAGTGACATATTATGTCATGAGAGGAATGTCATTTTCTGTGGCGATTTCAACGCCAAAGGCAAGTCATGGGGTAAAATTTCTTCCAACACACAGGAGGAGGAGCTCGAGGTGGCACTTGAAACCAGGGAACTGAGAAAAAAAAAGAGTTGTATCAAAGAATAAGCAAAGACAAGTCACTGAAATTGTTCTGGCCACTACATAAAAGTTTTAATGAGGAAGTCAAGAATAAGAGTGTTCCCGACTTCTAAAGTGCTGACCTTATCTGGCAGAGGTCTGACGAGAATAAGGGCAAAGCCATTTTTGAACGCTATCTAGAGCAGAGCAGCCAGACAGACATGAGGGGCCGAAATGTTGCCAAGGCGGTTCCCTCAGGTAGGTGTAAGGCCCAGAATATTGCAATTGAAGACACGGTGACAGTGACAGAGATCAGGGCTGTGCTACAACGAACAAATTACAGCGCACCAGGACCAGTTGGTATAAGGTATTACGACTTCAATATGTGCACCGACAACGAGCTAGAGGAACTAGCAGACATGCACAATAACAGCCATGGGGGTGTGCTACCATCAATGAAATGTGGTTACATAGCTAACTGATTCCCTTGCAGAAGCCTGGCAAAAACCACACACAAATTCAGGGATATCGGGTAATAATCATGAAAAACACAATAGGCAAGCTGCTGGAGAAGTTATTTGCCAAGAATATAGCAAGTCAGCTAGAGAGGCAAGGTTGTTTCCTACCTACCCTTGGAGGGTACCGTCCAAACAGAGAAACCTTTATCAATGCAGCAGTTTTTGCCCGTGATGTCTATGAAGGTTTCCACTCAGGCATTGAAACATGTGCTGCGGTCATTGATCTTGAGGATGTGTATAATAGAGTACCATTGGATTTCTTAATGTTTCAGCTTCTTGAACTCAAGATAAGTCCATTCCTCCTTAGTTGGATCGCCGCAGCCCTCTTCCAACGGAAAGTAGTTTTTACATGTGGCATTTGTACTTCTGAACCAACAACAATACACACGGGCTTGCCACAGGGATCACCATTATCTCCGGTGCTGTTCAACGCCTACACTGTAAGAATTACCGGCGAGTAGATCAGCAGACTAGGGAGGACATTGTCATAAGCCGACGATGTGTTGGTGTATCGCCAGGGCAAATAGAGATTGGGTTTTTGTGGATCTACAAACAGAACTAAATCGCATAAGCACTTGGTGTGTGGAATCTGGGGCAATGGTCAATCCAACGAAGGCATCAGTGACGTAGTTCTCTTTGAACAACACTCCAGCACCAACAAAAATCTGTGTTCAGAGACGGTGGAAGACCGCAGGCGATGAACTACCTATCATGAGCACATAGACCGGGTGATAACAAAGGCCAAGCGAGGTGTGGCTGCCATGCGGGTGATGGCGGCGGAAAACTGTGAGCAGTGCCATCTATGTCTCCTTTACGAGGGTCTGGTCCTTTCTGCTTTGGAGTATGCGATGGCGATCCTGACTATCATCCATAAACAGATAGAAAGGATGGAAAGGATGGAAATGATACAGAACGAAGCTATGCGTCTTATTCTTTAATGCAAAAGAGATACAGCATGCAGGGCGATGCGCTACCTTCTTGATTTTACAACCATTGGGGACAGAATACACATTTGCAGAGCACGTGCCTTCTTCAGAGTTAACGCAAACACACAACATCCTCTGTATAGTGAAATTAGGAAGGTAAAGGGCATTCTTCAACAGGTGTGTTCATGTGTTCACTTGAGGACTAAGAACCTGTCGAGGAGTGGGTACAAATGCCAACATATTTCTGTTCGTCCTTTTCGGTTTGCGTCCAACTAGACATAAAATGCAGACAAGAAAATCCAGCTGCTGTGGAGGCGGAAGTACAAGCTTTGATTTTCGAAACTTCTTTGGAGGGTGATGTTGTCATTTACACAGATGGGTCGGTCGTTCGACGAGTGATATGTTCATGGGCTTTTACGGAGGGATAATTGTGAAGGAAGATTCTGGTGCTTTTGCTTTGACCACAAGTAGCCTGACTATGGAAGTCATGGCAGTATAAAGCAATAACATGACTCGAGACACAGACATTCACTAGGGCTTGTTTCCATAGTGACTCAATGAGCATGCTCAAGAAGATAGAGAAGGGGTGGATCCGAAGAGAGTGGTTGCTGCCTCTGGAGCGGTCTCGGTTGGCAAAGATTAGTTTCATCTTCGTGCCAGGGCATGCGGGAGTACAAGGAAATGAGCGGGCTGACAAGCTTGCAGGTATGGCTATTGTGGAAGGCAGACGAGCCATGCACCAGGCTGACATTCTGAATGCTCTACGAGAAGTAAATCTTTCGCGAGAACCAAGTGATGACTGTGAATCTACAACCATGGTCAGCAAGTTAAAAGAGGGGTGGCAAAACAAAAACACTAAGCGGGAAGCCAAAGAAGATTAATAAACAAACACAGAATTGGTGTCGTCAGTCGTTACACGCTGCTGGATTTACTGAAGAGTGGATCCGAGCACTTATGGACGGAATGGTTCGATGCGCAGTGAGGATGATCTGTCTACTAACCAACTAACTAACTAACGAACTAACAGTATTCCTTTTACTTTATAGATTACATATAACGGATAATCTAATACAGTTATTCGCATGTTTCCTCATTATGTTATATCCATTTCTGGCGTCATTTCTTCAATTCTATATTACTTAATGTCTAATAATCCCGCCCATCTCTGTGGCGATGGAGTTACGGACACAAGTCGTAATCCCGCAAACCGCGTTCGGAACACATATGCGGGCGATTTGGCAGCACACCACCATACACCACCATGCGTTGGTTTTTATGAAATGAGTGTCGGTGGTTCAGAAAGCAATGGCATACCACTGAACGTAAACTTGCTGGTATTGACTGTGATGTCCTGTAAAGGATATGTAACTAACTAGCTAGTAATTCCAATGTGTTCAACATTGCTGAACTCCATGCGTTAAACATTGCTGAGCTCTCTTGTGTTCAATATTGCTGAGCTGTCGTGTGCGTCTTCAACAATGCTGAGCTCTCTTGCGTTCAATATTGCTGAGCTCTCTTGTGTTTAATATTGCTGAGCTCTCTTGTGTTTCTTCAACAATGCTGAGCTCTCTTGTGTTTGGTCAACAGTGCTGAGCTCTCTTGTGTTTGTTAAACATTGCTGGGCTCTCTTGTATTTGTTCAACATTGCTAAGTTCTCTTGTGTTCAACATTCCTAAGCTCTCTTGTGTTTGTTCAACATTGGTGAGCTCTCTCATGTTTGTTTAACATTTCTGAGCTCTCTGCGATCAAACTTGTACGATCTCCATACATCCAACACTTCTGATCTTCACGCGATCAACATTGTTGAGCTCCATGCGTTCAATCTTGCTGAGCTGCATAAGTTTAACATAGCTGATCTTCATATAAACCACATTTTCTGCGCTCTATGAATTTAACATTGCTGAGCTCCGTGTGTTGAACATTTGTGATCTCAATGCGATCAATATTGTCTGAACTCCATGAGTAAATGCTGAGTGTGTTAAACACACTTAGCCTGTGTTTAGTCTGTGGTTTCTGCTCAAGTTTCTACTATTAGGAGCCAAGAAAGAGTAGTGGCTAGCATGCGGGTTAGTCGACCGAGTGTTTATGTTTGAATTTCCTTGAAATCGCATGTTTTTCATTGACCTGCCCCCCCACAACCTCCCCCACCCCCCATCCCCCCCCACCCCCACCCCCCCACCCCCAGGTCGACCCAGCTTAACGGGTGTACCCGGAAATCAAATGTGAAGTAAATGCGGCAAGCGTAATATTGACCCCATCGCCCATCGAGTGCCGATTTATGGAAATCAAATCAAATCAAATCAAATCAACTTTATTAGGGTCACAAATTGGGCGCGCAGGCCCGTCTTACATTCGGCCCTTCACGTAAAAATAGTGATGCCAGCGCGTCCCACACACACACACACACACACACACACACACACACACACACTCTCTCTCTCTCTCATTCACTCTCACTCTCACTCATTCACTCACACACACACACACTCTCACTCATTCACTCTCCCGCTCACTCATTCACTCTCCCGCTCACTCATTCACTCTCCCGCTCACTCATTCACTCTCACGCTCACTCATTCTGTCTCTCCCGCTCACACATTCACTCTCCCGCTCACTCATTCACTCTCCCGCTCACTCATTCACTCTCCCGTTCAATCATTCACTCTCCCGCTCACTCATTCACTCTCACTCATTCACTCTCACGCTCACTCATTCACTCTCACGCTCACTCATTCACTGTCCCGCTCACTCATTCACTCTGCCGCTCACTCACTCACTCTCACGCTCACTCATTTACTCACACGCCCACTCATTCACTCTCACGCTCAATCATTCACTCTCCCGCTCACTGATTCACTCTCACGCTCACTCATTCACTCTCACGCTCACTCATTCCTTCTCACGCTCACTCATTCACTCTCACTCATTCACTCTCACTCAATCACTCTCACTCATTCACTCTCACACTCACTCATTCACTCTCACGCTCAATCATTCACTCTCCTGCTCACTCATTCACTCTCACTAATTCACTCTCCCTCTCACTCATTCACTCTTCCGCTCACTCATTCACTCTCCCGCTCACTCATTCATTCTCCCGCTCACTCATTCACTCTCACGCTCACCCATTCACTCTCACGCTCACTCATTCACTCTCACTCATTCACTCACACTCATTCACTCCCACACACAGACACTCTCACTCATTCACTCTCCAGCTCACTCATTCGCTCTCACGCTCACTCATTCACTCTCCCGCTCACTCATTCACCCTCACGCTCATTCATTCACTCTCACGCTCACTCATTCACTCTCACTCATTCACTCTCCCGCTCACTCATTCACTCTCACGCTCAATCATTCACTCTCCCGCTCACTCATTCACTCTCACGCTCACTCATTCACTCTCACGCTCACTCATTCACTCTCACGCTCACTCATTCACTCTCACGCTCACTCATTCACTCTCCCGCTCACTCATTCACTCTCACTCATTCACTCTCCCGCTCACTCATTCACTCTCACGCTCAATCATTCACTCTCCCGCTCACTCATTCACTCTCACGCTCACTCATTCACTCTCACGCTCACTCATTCACTCTCACGCCCACTCATTCACTCTCACGCTCACTCATTCACTCTCACGCTCACTCATTCTGTCTCTCATTCACACTCACTCACTCTCTCACTCAAACTACAGTAATGAACATAAGTTTAGATTATACATGATAAAATCATATGGTATTTAACTTATAATATGACAGATGAGAATACACAAACATATGGATTCGCGTGTTACATAACATGCGTGTTACATGACATGCATCTGCTCAGCTCTCTCTCTCTCTCACTCTCTCTCTCTCTCTCTCTCTCTCTCTCTCTCTGTATTCTTTCATATACACACACTCACACGCATGCGTACGCTCACACACACACACACACTCTCTCTCTTTCTCTCTCATTCACTCTCACTCTCACTAATTCACTCTCCCGCTCACTCATTCACTCTCACGCTCACTCATTCACTCTCACTCATTCGCTCTCACGCTCACTCATTCACTCTCCCGCTCACTCATTCACTCTCCCGCTCACTCATTCACTCTCACGCTTACTCATTCTGTCTCTCCCGCTCACTCATTCACTCTCCCGCTCACTCATTCACTCTCCCGCTCACTCATTCACTCTCCCGCTCACTCATTCACTCTCCCGTTCAATCATTCACTCTCACTCATTCACTCTCACGCTCACTCATTCACTCTCACGCTCACTCATTCACTGTCCCGCTCAATCATTCACTCTGCCGCTCACTCATTCACTCTCACACTCACTCATTTACTCTCACGATCACTCATTCACTCTCACGCTCAATCATTCACTCTCCCGCTCACTGATTCACTCTCACGCTCACTCATTCACTCTCACGCTCACTCATTCCTTCTCACGCTCACTCATTCACTCTCACTCATTCACTCTCACGCTCACTCATTCACTCTCACTCATTCACTCTCACGCTCACTCATTCACTCTAACGCTCACTCATTCACTCTCACTCATTCACTCTCACGCTCACTCATTCACTCTCACGCTCACTCATTCACTCTCCCGCTCAATCATTTACTCTCCCGCTCACTTTCCCGCTCACTCATTCACTCTCCCGCTCACTCATTCACTCTCCCGCTCACCCATTCACTCTCCCGCTCACTCATTCACTCTCCCGCTCACTCATTCACTCTCCCGCTCACTCATTCACTCTCCCGCTCACTCATTCACTCTCCCGCTCACTCATTTACTCTCACTCATTCACTCTCACGCTCACTCATTCACACACACACAGACACTCTCACTCATTCACTCTCCCGCTCACTCATTCGCTCTCACGCTCACTCATTCACTCTCCCGCTCACTCATTCACCCTCACGCTCACTCATTCACTCTCACTCATTCACTCTCCCGCTCACTCATTCACTCTCACTCATTCACTCTCCCGCTCACTCATTCACTCTCACGCTCAATCATTCACTCTCCCGCTCACTCATTCACTCTCACGCTTACTCATTTACTCTCACGCTCACTCATTCACTCTCACTCATTCACTCTCACGCTCACTCATTCACTCTCACGCTCACTCATTCTGTCTCTCATTCACACTCACTCACTCTCTCACTCAAACTACAGTAATGAACATAAGTTTAGATTATACGTGATAAAATCAAATGGTATTTAACTTATAATATGACAGATGAGAATACACAAACATATGGATTCGCGTGTTACATAACATGCGTGTTACATGACATGCATCTGCTCAGCTCTCTCTCTCTCTCTCTCTCTCTCTCTCTCTCTCTCTCTCTCTCTCTCTCTCTCTGTGTGTGTATTCTTTCATATACACACACTCACACGCATGCGCGCGCTCACACACACACACACTAACACATCAACTCTCCCACTGTCTCACTCTCTAACACACAATCCTACACACACACACACACACACACACACACTCACTCTCTCAATCACACTCTCTCACACATACACGTACACATGAACGCATGCACGCACGCACACACTCCCTCACTCACTCTCACACATACACGTACGAATGCATGCACTGACACATTCCCCCACCATTTCTCGCTCAATCACTCTCTCCACACACACGCATGCACACACGCATTCACTCTCTCCCTCTCTCTGACACCCACTCTCTCTCTCTCTATCTCTCTCTCTCTCTTTCTCTCTCTCTCTCTCTCTCTCTCTCTCTCTCTCTCGCTCCCACACGCACACACATATATAGTGAACAATTATAATGAACAATTATACTGAACAATTATACCAGTAAATGAATTATGGTGGCATATAGTCGGTATGGATTAAGTATTGAAAGAGTTTTCGGTTAAATGTGTAGGGACTCATTGGAGTTTTCAGATCTGGAGGCAGATGATTCCATAAGTGAGCACCAGAATAGGCAAAACATGTTTTGTATAGGTCCAATCTAGGCTTTGAGACATGTAACAAATTTAGGCGCTTGCTGTTCATTGCATTAGATTGAATCAGCGGCAGAAGATACTCTGGGGTATTTTGATATTTTAATCACTAATTTGGCTTTGTTGAAAAGGAAGCGCTTTTGTAGTGGTAGAAGTCTTAGATGACTGTACAAATTATTACTTTCAACGTGCTTTATGCCAGAAACCAGACGAATAGCGCGGTTTTGTAGAGAACATAGTCGTTTTAAATTAGATTTAGGGCAACCATCCCAAACTGTGGAACAGTAATCGAGATGTGATTGGATATAGCATGTATAGAATATTTTTCGTGTGCTTTCGTCCAGGAAGTGCTGAATTTTAGCAAGTTGGTAAACTTTTTGTGCTATTTTCTTGGTAAGAGCGTGAACATGAGAGCTCCAGTTCAAATGGCTGTCTATTAAAAGCCCTAGTGTTTTATGTTCAGTCACATTAACTATAGGTAGCGTGCCCATGCGGAGTTCGAGCGGTGATCCAGTTATGGCTAGTGTCTGTAGTTTTTGTCTGGTCGTTATTAGCATGGATTTAGTTTTGCCGATGTTAATTTGCATGCGGTTTTCATTGCTCCATCTAGTAAGATTATCAAGTTCCTTTTGTAAAGAATTCTCTAATTCACTACGGTTTTCTTGACTAGTATATATAGTACAGTCGTCAGCAAATAGATCACAAGGAAACCTGCAGCTAGCACCATGTACCCTATACACCCCAAGAGATGTGCTTTATGTTACTTACCTGCTATTAATTGTATTTATTTGTAATTATTCTGCCTCTTTTCCATGTTTTAACTTATATAACTTCGCATTAAAGTAGAATAATACAAATAAGTTGATATTGGTTGTAATTTATTTTCTGAACCTCTCTTAACTGCCTTTACTGCCTTCACATGGGGAAGAATAGAGTTCTTTATAGATATATGAAGTCTACAAACGAACACTCTCCCACTGTTTATGCTTCACCTCAAGGTACCGCAAGGTACAAGAGGAACCAGATGAGATGAAATGACACTGGCATTATTAGTTTTGTTTTCCAACAACAACTTAGTTGTTGATTCCAAAACACCTCCTAGCTCTTGTTATGGATACTATTCTAGTCAAGGCATCTGTCGACAACGAGAGCTGATCATCTGGTTGTACTATTTATGTGAATTAGTAAAAGTTTAGGACTTATTTTGATGCCTTGAGGTGTATTGAATATGTTGTCCTAGTCCCATAATTGTATATACTAATAGGCACTCGATAGTTGATGTGGGCAAAATCACACCGGTCACCTTTACGTCTCAGAACATTTCCTGGTACTCATGTTAAGCTGCGTCGGGCTAGAGCCCACGTCAATATTTTATTTTATTAAATATCACCGCCTCAAATGGGATTTGAACAAATGACCACGGCGCCAGCGTTCTAGCAGTGCTCCGCGTGGTACCAGTATACATGAATGCCCTGCATATAACATCCTTAAATCAGTAACTGCATGACTGTACCTATTTTGACTACTTCAATTTACCTATCAAAACATATAACTCGTCTCATAAATAACATAAGTTGTAGTTTTCTTCATAATGTAATTATTTGGAAGCTCTTGTTTGCATTTTAGTAGCATATTCAACTGTTTGATTTATACCGAAGAATAGCTACAGCTTTTGTTTTCGGTGTGGAATGTATTATCATATGCAATCAGTTACCTGATTTATCGTCATGTTACCAATTCATGTCCGACTGTATATATTGATGGTAATACTACAGCTTATTTTAAAATAGAAAAGTAGACAAAGAAATTACAATCTAAGAAAGGCGACCGAAGAGTTAAAATGTATGATTTCTATAGCTGGGTCGGACATATAATGTGTTGGTAGAGCTAAATAAAATATCATTGGTGGAGAAGTTACGTATGTCAAGACTAATATTAGTATCAAGCTTACAATTTTCTAGAAGAGAACGTGCAATGAAAATTAAGAGTAATGTTTTGATTTTCCGATGACTGTACAAAACATAATTTAAATGCGAGACTCAAGATTGCAGCTATTTAAAATTATTATTTTGTTCTTCAAATCAAATCCTAGGTTAGATTGATTTTCTGTTAACATTTGACATGTTACGAGTAACATTACATTTCACCATTGTTGGTCACGTCAGTTATAACTATATAGAAGTTGGTTGAAGAGGGAAAGACAGACCAAACAGAATTTAACAGAGAAATAATACAACGCCGGATACAGTGTGGGGCTAAAGATATAGCAACACTGGTGAATTATTTTACCCGTCAATAACTAACTGTTTTAAACACTGAAATACTGCATGCGCAATAATGTATGGTGAAGAATAAATGCAAGTAGTAGGACTTTATTCATTTCATTAACAGTGGATGTCATTTTCTCTTGATGACTAGTTTCGTTGTACAGTACAACACCAGCACTTTATACGGAAGTTTGTTGTTATCGTTTATTGTTGTAGCAAAACAGCACACACAATTAGTTGTTCTTATGTATGAGATTGAGATTACGTGTCAGTTGCACACACAGTGTTTCTGTTATAAAGCATTTGTAACACTTTATGACTGTGTAACACTTTATCGTTTCCGATGATAGGTTCTCATTACGAGACTCAACCTTCCTTACACAAGGCCAATAATTGTTTCACTGTGTACAGTGGACACTGGCCAGAACAACGGAGAGGTTAAACATCGCTAAAAGACTATGGTTTAACTCCGGCAATAATAGATATTGTATTGAGAGCTCGCATCTTTCCTGTACCAGCATACGTATGTGATTCGGCGACCCTTTTACAACCTGTGAAGAAAAACATGGATGCTTGCGAATTGAAATGTTACAGAGGAGGTCAGCGTGGCCGAATGGATAAGAGACCTCGCTCTTAAACTTCCGGTTTGCTGATGTGGGCTCAACCCCTACACCGGTCACTTGGACTAATATGTTAAATTCTCGTCATTGACTTGATGTACCTCTGAAGTCGGAGTGTGTTTGCCTGATGGCGAGGGACACTGGCAAGAGTGAACGATAATCCACAGGCAAAATCCAGTCCATTGCACTAGAAGTAGTAGAACGTGCATGGATTACGCTTGAGTTCAAAGCTAGCTAACGTAAGCAAATGTTACCAAATAATTCTTAGAATACAGTGGATTATGAAGAAAAATACTACCTCCACAAGTTCTTAACATTGAAGAAAGTTGGCTCATAATTAGCATAATGCCTCGGAAACTGAAATAATTTAGTCGTATTAAATGTCTCGGTGGTTTTCACAAACCAATATAAGCGACATGGTTTCTGGAAGAAGAGGCAAGGATGCACTAACGAAGGTGGGCAGAGGACATTAAAGACACCATACGCATGAACACGCATGAAACAGGGAATGTGCGAAATGAGAGCGACGTTCAGCAAAGGACCTTTCACATGACGATGTGTGCATAGAAGCGGGAAAGGGTCGCGGTGAGTCAGACAGTCTGAGTTTTGAAAAGTTTCAACTTATTCAAACAATGAGGCAACAGTAAAGATATCGATAACGCCAAAGACGATGTCCTGTTTGATGACAGCTCCAGTTCGTTATACACTTGTAAAGCGTTGATGATAGCAATGAATGATTAATATGGTATTAGCTCTGTCATATCAACAGTGTTACTGATCATTTTCCAGTTTTCCTTGTGAATTGTAATCGATTTGTAACCACGAAAGGTGGAATATTTGTTTTTAATCTTTGTTTTTCTATACAGTTCTTGTCAAGTTATCTGTTCCATTATTCACAATTCTTTACTGTGTTGACGGTCGGGAATCGCCATTGCAGACTGTCACTAAAGTCTCTAATCAGGCCTGTGTTCAAATCCTGAGTATGCGGCTCGGATAACACAGGATACGAAACTCATAGCATACATAAGGAAAGACACTGGAGCACTTATGGAGATAACCTTGGACAATGAAGGTGGTAATTTGCACATAAAATAAAACTATGTTCGTGTTAAACTATGTTCTATGTGTTAAAAAGAAATGGGAGACGAATCCTAAAAATCCCGAATAGTCAACTGTTCTGAGAAAATCTGAAATGGCTCGATAAGACTCCCTAGGGGTAGAACCAGATCATAAGGTAAGGTTTCTTAACAGAGGGCCAGTAGAGCACAGGAAAGCTACCAAACTTCAAATTGGAGAACACTCACTCTTGGCACACTGAAAGTCTTATGTGGCTACCCTGCCACATTCTTCTCTATAGTGATGAAGTCGCTTGATGAGTATTATCAATGTGAACACACATAAAACTTAAACACCAATTAACAAGTAAATAAGCAATCTCCAATCTATAAAATATAACATTATAATAGGATATTATGGGGGAAAGAGGACGTGTGTATGCTCGTAAGACATTTCTTTCAAATATTACACAACTCAAGTCAATGCATAAATAAAGACATAACACGACCACTAATTATCTCCTGGTGTCACTACTAAATGTGCCAGAGTCCTCACTAATGATTATTGCATCACTATTGTTCAAACGCCAGTTAGTTACTAACATGTTATTCCTATCACAGCAGGTGATAGTTAACAGTCTGCGATTACTCTGGGGGGGGGGGGGGAACCACAATTCTACAAAGTCTATCCAAACATTTCGAACTGTATAAATATCCAAGGTTCATGAGGTCGAGTCTAACAAATTGGACACTCCCTCTGCAAATCCCACCTTAGTTATGAGTATTGTGGTATATATTGCTTATGTTGTATATCCTACTTTTGTTGGTTGTAACAATACAGATGGTATTGTACTTAGCTGCTTTCCACAGAGCTGTGGTTGTTGTGACATCTGAGGAGTCAACTGTGTTCTTTATACGCTCTTCCAACATTAGCAAGGCGAATCCCTTCATCTTTTGTCGATGGCTTTGACCCTCCATGATGACCACATTCAGCATATATGTCCATGCCCCAGGGTACGCCAAAAAAGACCACCTCTCCCTGTTGAAAACATGTGCCAAATATATAGCAATACTTACAGAAAATAAGGGAGGATGAAAGAAAAAACAGAGAAAGAGAGAAAGAGAGAGCGAGAAAAGGGGAAGGTAAAAGAATTATTACATAGGGGCGGGCTAGCCAGGCCCGACCCTGTTGGTTATAATCACTCCAAAATTTGGATGTGGCTCTTCTTCGCACATCATCATCCGATGTAAGCCTTCCCCTCGTATTGTGAAAGAAATGTCTCCCTCACTCCTGTGCTGTGTAGGTGGATCATCTTCGTATGACCAAAACCTTCGCGCCAAGACTATCTGGTAGGCTAACAGCAAGAATGACACCATGTCGTGGTCCTCGTATTCCCTCTCTTCTCCAGGATACATTGTTGCATAACACCACATCATGTGTATGTCACATATGTATATTTATAGAAAAAAAAAGTCATCATTAATCACCCCATACATAAATTCATACATAAAGAACAATATTCTCCTTGTAATATATATCAAGAGATCATAAATGATAGTTCTGAAGAAAAAAAAACATCATCCAAAAAGAAATCATAAGTGATATCTCAGAAATGGAAGTTCATATCTCAGGATCTACATGAACCAAACAAAGAAAGATATTCTCTAAGTCAGAGAAAATATCACCTATATAATCTGAGAATCTTTTAATATCAAATTCTCCACTTCTCTTGTCACACAGAAAGAGAGCCCTAACTACGGTTCAAATCTTTCTTATAACATCTTTCTTCCAGGTTATTATCAAATGTACACTAACCTTAGCCAATAAAGGACACATTTTCAGGTTGCTTCAAATCTTTCTTATAACATCTTCCATCCAGGTTATTATCAAATGTACACTAACCTCAGCCAATAAAGGACACATTTTCTCCCAACAGGAAAACACCACTTTCTCCTAAAGAATCATTTAGTGGACTGTTGTTCAAACTTAGTAATCTGGTCGTTCCTGGAAGACACCCATCCTAACTTTGCCTAATTTAAATAAGCCCACTCATTTCCTCTAACCGCACCAATAGAATTGGCTCCTGAGCTGAATTTTCTCCGGCACCTTAGATGACGTCAGACGCGCAGGTGGTGTTGACGTGACTGTGTGGGCGAGTTCTGTTTTAAGCCGGTTGCAATCTCCAAATGTCGAGATGAGGTCAATATGTTATGTTTAACAAACGCAGAAGTGGCTTGTTGTAACATTGTGAACAATTGAAGCGGTTCGCCTTCTGTATTCAACTGTTGCTTGGGGATAAAGACAGCCTAAATGTCACAGCATGCAACAGTAAGAAAGTTCTGGCAGCAGAACAATTGTCTAACAATGCATAGGGCAATCGATTTCCCAATAGGAGTATAACAACTTCAGCGATTTGTTTATTCGTTTTTATTATGTACTAGCTGACACGGCCCGGCTTCGCCCAGACCCTGGTGGGGAGCATCTCATTTAATTCATATAAGTAGTCATATAAGCTCCCGTTCCCGACTGTCTGTCTGTCTGTCTGTCTATCTATCTGTCTGTCTGTCTGTCTGTCTGTCTGACCCGGCCCAGCCCATGGTGGAGAGCATCTCATTTAAATCATATAAGTAGTCATATAAGATCCCGTTCCCGACTATCTGTATGTCTGTCTGTCTTGGGTAAATGGAGGAGGGAGGAGGAAGAGGGAGGTGGAGGAGGGAAGAGGAAGGAGGAGGAGGGAGGAGGAGACAGGAGGAATAGGAGGGAGGAGGAGGGATTAGGAAGAGGAGGGAGGAGTAGGGTGGAGGAGGAGGGGGAGGAGGAAGAGGGAGAAGGAGGGAGGAGGAGATCGCAGGAGGAGGAGGAGGAGGAGAGGGAGGAGGAGGAGGGAGAGGGAGGAGGAGGGAGGAGGAGGAGAGAGTAGGCGGAGGGAGGAGGCGGAGGGAGCAGGAAGAGGGAGGAAGAGGGAGGAGGAGGGAGGAGAAGGAGGAGGGAGGAGTAGAGAGCGGGAGGAGGGAGGAGGCGGAGGGAGGAAGAGGGAGGAGGAAGAGGGAGAAGGAGGAGGGAGGAGAAGGAGGGAAGAGGATGAGAGGGAGGAGGAGGAAGAGGGAGGAGGAGGAATGTGAAGGGAGGAGGAGGGAGGAGGTAGAGGGAGGAGGAGGAGGAGGGAGGAGGATAGAGGAGGAGGAGGGATGAGGAGGAAGAGGGAGGAGGAGGAATGTGAAGGGAGGAGGAGGGAGGAGGTAGAGAGAGGAGGAGGAGGGAGGAGGAGAATGGAGGAGGAGGGATGAGGAGGAGAGGGAGGAGGAGGGGGAGGAGGGGGAGGAGGAGGGAGGAAGAAGGAGGAGGGAGGAAGACGGATGAGGGGAGGAGGGAGGGGTAGGAGGGGGAGGAGGAGAAGGGAGGAGAAGGGAGGAGGAGGAGGGAGCAGGAGGAAGGAGGAGGGAGGAGGAGGAGGAAGAGGGAGGAGGAGGGAGGAGGAAGAGAGAGGAGGGAGGAGGAAGAGAGAGGAGGGAGGAGGAGGGAGGAAGAGATAGGCGGAGAGAGGAGGAGGAGGGAGGAGGAGGAGTAGGGATGAATAGGAGGGAGGAGAAGGAAGAAGGAGGAGGAGGGAGGAGGTAGAGGGAGGAGGAAGAAGAGTGAGGAGGAGGAGTGAGGAGGAGGAGGAAGAGGGATGAGGAGGGAGGAGGAGGGAGGATGAGGAGGAGGGAGGAGAAGGAGGGAGGATGGTGAAGGAGGAGGAGGAGGAGGGAGGAGGGTGAAGGAGGAGGAGGAGGGAGGGGGAGGAGGAGGGAGGAGGAGGGATTAGGAAGAGGAGGGAGGAGGAGAACGTAGGTGGGGGAGGATGAGGAGGGAGGAGGGAGAGGGAGGAGGAGGGAGGAGGAGGAGAGAGGAGGAGGGAGGAGGTGGAGGGAGAAGGAGGAGGGAGGAAGAGGTAGAAGGAGGAGGGAGAAGGAGGGAGGAGGAGACAGGAGGAATAGGAGGGAGGAGGAGGGATTAGGAAGAGGAGGGAGGAGTAGGGTGGAGGAGGAGGGGGAGGAGGAGGGAGGAGGAAGAGGGAGAAGGAGGGAGGAGGAGAGAGGAGGAGGAGGAGGAGGAGAAGGGAGTAGGAGGAGGGAGAGGGAGGAGGAGGGAGGAGGAGGAGGAGAGAGTAGGCGGAGGGAGGAGGCGGAGGGAGCAGGAAGAGGGAGGAAGAGGGAGGAGGAAGAGGGAGAAGGAGGGAGGAGAAGGAGGAGGGAGGAGGAAGGAGGAGTAGAGAGTGGGAGGAGGGAGGAGGCGGAGGGAGGAAGAGGGAGGAGGAAGAGGGAGAAGGGAGGAGGAGGGAGGAGGTAGTAGGATGATTGATTGCCATCCCACCAGGTTAATATGTTATCGCGGACCTCAGAGAGAAGTGTCTATGTAGAAGACCATTTCCTGGACGTACGTATTTGGGAGGGGGAGGAGGGAGGAGGGAGGAGGAGGAAGAAGAAAAAAAAACTACGACAGTTGACAGCTCTGGAATGAAAGGAAGGCGTGTAGAAAATTTCATCTCAATCGGATGGGCCGTTCGCGAGCGTATAAAGGACATACATACATACATACATACAGACAGAGATACGGACATCCTAATTTATATATAAGATTTATTTATAATGTTTCAATCCAAAAACATGAAGGGGATGGGAAAGAAAGAAAGAAAGAAAGAAAGAAAGAAAGAAAGAAAGAAAGAAAGAAAGAAAGAAAGAAAGACAGACAGACAGACAGACAGACAGACAGACAGACAGACAGACAGACAGACAGACAGACAGACAGACAGACAGACAGACAGACAGACAGACAGATAGAAAGACAGACAGGCAGGCAGGCAGGCAGGCAGGCAGACAGGCAGGCAGGCAGGCAGACAGGCTGGCAGACAGGCAGGCAGAAAGAAAGAAAGAAAGAAAGAAAGAAAGAAAGAAAGAAAGAAAGAAAGAAAGAAAGAAAGAAAGAATGCTCCGTTTAAATAACACCTACTGAGCATTTTAGTTGCGTTCCAATTGCGTGT
>OY992881.1:58876293-58913793 GCA_963921405.1 Cepaea hortensis
GCGTGTTTGCATATGGCATATTAAAAATAATGACAGATTTATAACAAAGATCTTAAATGGAGCAGTGGAAAAAAATATAGGACAACATAGCCGAATGGATAAGAACTCGTTTTCTTAACCATTCGGTGTGCTTAGTGCGGAGATAAGGGTTCAACCTCTACACCCGACAGTTGGGCTAGAATATTGGCCTCTCATCAGAGGCGTGCCTGTAGTTCATATTTACAAGATGGGATAATCAGCGAAGCCTTAGGTATCGTTAATTTAATCAAGCTCCCCTTGAAACAATTAACGCGTGTTTAAAATGGTTGTATTCAATGTTGGCCGGTGTCCTGATCTAGGGGATAGACGACTTTCTCCGTAATCCCGTATACTCTCGTGAGTAACGTAACGTGCGCGAGAATTGGTAGCGGTTCTCTCCGTGTCGGTAACTTACGGGGTATGTGAGCTGGTCGCTCAGAAAGCAATGGCAAACTACTGAGCGTAATCTTGCCAAGAAATCTACAATCAGCTGAAAGATGCTGATGTTGACAACGATGTCCTGTAAAGGATATGCGGAAGAAAAAAATCAATGCTGAGTGATGCATGAAGTTTTCCTGAGTATCTAACGGTGTGTAGTCTACGAAAGTGCTCTTCGGTACGCACAATTGCCATATCGGAGAACTTCAGCTTCGTAACTTCTTTATGCTCAAACTATCTCCGAGACTTGCTCAAGTAACCAACTATAACCAACATATTATTTATGTTTTTCTTGTGGTCTAGGATGTTTGCTTTCTAGGTGTTCTTCAATTTCGAGATTTAGCAATATACCTTTTTGACTCTTTGATGGAAACAACACATCGTATTATCTGGTAATAGATTTGGTGAGTGTGTTGTTGTGTTTTGATGAGACTCGGGACAGTCGTGTTCTCAAAATTATTCTCCACACTGGAATAGTGTTTCGACAAAGCCACAAAGACTAAACAGATCCATCAGGCCACTGGAAATATTATTCACAGGAACATAATCAAAAATGCTACTGCAATTGTCGCTAGCTTCGGTCTGTCCAGATTTACACAGCAGTTTACACTTCCAGGAAACTAACTCTCTTATTTTTACATTTACTAAATATTAAGAGCAAACGAAAAGTTTGAAGATTGTCGGGTAATCATGTTACAACAGGCGCTAAGGCATATGGGATATTGAAACTATGTTTCATAATAAGCAACAAACAGAGTCGAGGGTTCGAGATCACACTCGGGTGATTCAGAAGCAGATCGCCTTGGGTTGATTTCAATGGTAGGGGAAGTAGACTGTTCATAAAGTAATGGCAAACTACTAAACTAACATTTCTTAGGAAATCACGAATAGCCAATAAATGCCTGTTGTGGTTGCAACCACATAGAACTAACTTGTTAATCTATTTGACGAGGTTGCCGTGAAGTCCAGACGTACGCATGTGTGTGGGTATGTGTGTGTATGTGTGTGTTCTGTGTGTGTGTACATGTACATATTAACATTAATATAATAGTTTACTGCATAACTGTGCTGTTTAGAATGTTAAAAATTTGCGCCACGGACAAATTGTCATAACTGGTCATAATGCATTATATTCAAACAGTATGAATCATTCATAATATTTGTAGTTTATACAGGAAGTTACAGCCAACCCTAGCATCTCTTGACTGTTTATGATATTCTATGGTTTAGTATTTGCCATTACTTTCCGAATGGTCGATGTTCATATTTTTTTTTTCGCATATCCTTTTACAGGACATCGCTGTCAACAGCAGCATCTTTTCAGCTGTCTGTTGATTTCTTGGCAAGATTACGCTCAGTAGTTTGCCATTGCTTTCTGAGCGGCCGGCTCAGTTATCCCGCAAGTCACCAGCGGGGTCGAACCGCTTCCAGCTCTCGTCCGCTACGAGACTCTGCGTGATAAACGGGATTACGGAGAAAGTGTTGTAACTCCTCGGCCAGAGAGACCGGCCGATGTTCATACCATTGTGAAAATCAACACAGCGCGATCTGCTTCTAAATCGCGTTGTGCTAATTTCGAACTAGCACGTCGAGATTGGGACAATGTTTGCTATCGCTAAGCTACAGGGCAGATGCCGAATGTCGTTAGGGCAACGATGGCCGCTTTATTCGTCCTAACGCTTTGTTACCATTTCCAGACACGAACAGTCCTAGTAACACGCAGGCGTAAAATCACATCATGTGAGATGAGAGGCATTAGAAACGCAGCTGAAAAACAAAGCAAGAAAAGATGGAGAGACAAATGAGAAACTATTAACAAGTGTGGGAATAACATGTATTACTAAAAACCAAAGAATTAAATATTTCGGACATTTAGTTAGAAAGGAATAAGATCAACCAGCCGGTACAGCGTTCTACATAAGAACATCGGGATACAAGGCGGGAGGACGACCGGGGAAGAGTTGGTTAGATATAGTAAACGGGAGTTTATGGGGCGAAGTGGTCAACCCGTCTGACTCGGGCTCCGAAGGTTGTGGGTTCAATTTCGGGCCGCGTCCTTCGGTTCAAGAGTGCATTATTTTCGGGAGACGTCGCTGGAGCTACGGAGTTTGTGCTTTGTGTGACACTTTCGGCGCTTCGCTGGGGAAAGAGACTGAGCCATATGGGATAAAAACCCGGGTCAACGAAGTCGACCATGTCGATATTTAAGCAACAGTTTAAGATGTAGTAAACAATACATTGAAGAAATCACATATGGCGTTAATACAACCAACAAGGCAAGCGACACACAGAAAATTACATCAGACTCTCTCTGCCACGCTTCACTGCAAAATCTGCAGGACAAAAAAGGAGAAGACTGAAATCATTTTTAAACTTGCGTTTGAAAAGCGAATGACTGTCTTAAAGCTATGATTTTATTAACAACGTGGTGGCAGGTCTTAGTCAGATATGACTGAGCTACCGTATGAGAGAAGACGGTTCTACCTGCTTCTAATAGCGCCGAATGTTATGCGTCGCTTACCAAACCCGACACCCCACATTGTGCCAACGGCTGTAGGCAGAGGAGTGCAATTGGGAGGGTACAAACCATATCCTAGTGCGAGGAAATGCAACCTAAAGTCTAAATGTCAAGTCAGGGCAAACAAGGCCTTAAGCCTGGATTGGTAACTGGTCTAGGATTGAAGTTCTGACAGGCGGACAGTTAGAACATTGCTTTGTTTATTCGGCAGCTTCTGCAGCTGGTCTTGTTCTAGGCGTATTGGTGTTACCTTTCCCCTGGCGTAAACTAGACAGGCCGAGAGAGGGAACATGCTGCATGGGCAACACATGATCTCTAAATTCAGTCCAGGCTTTGTGTTATGGAGAGGTATAACTCCATTTTACGAACTATCATCTGTCAAGACGGCAAGGTGCCAGTCATTTACAAAGAGACTTCGTTTTATTTCAAAACTGTGCATGGGCTGTTTTACCATGTAGATAATAGACAACATGTTAAATAATATGTGAAAATATATGTGAATTAGCAGCACATTTTATCAGGATCGTGCAGTCCTTAAACCTCAGCCAAACAGAAATTGTAAAATATGACACGAAATATGATACAGAGATTTGACGCGAATATGAAGCCCCTCCCCTCCCCCTCCCCCCCCCCCCCCCCCCCCCCCATCCTTTCCCCTTCTCGACCTCACACCGCTGGCGGGCATTTTCTGTCTTTCAATACACACAAACAACTATTTGCGTCAAAACCATATGCAAACCAGTGGAAGACAAGGAGAAATCACTGCTGAATGCATCCCTTGCAAAACCACACTTCTTAACAAATTGGGTCTAGTTAACGATGTTTATGGAAGTTACAAATGAATGACCTAGTCCAGAAGAAGGTATAATGGTCTGTAGATGAAACCGATCGTTATCATGCAACTGTTAGCAAAGTAAATGTTAAAGGTAGCCTACATAATGGTACATGGAATGTCAGGACATATATGCAAAATGTAAATCTGGAGAGCATCAGGAATGTCAATACATTATGTATCGTTAAAATGCGATGACCAGATACGGGAGAAAAATATTTAGATAAGCAAATAATTATTTCTTCAGGAGGGAACCCTTATTTTATACTGATGTGAGCAGCACTTATAATTTGATTATCTTATATATGTGTATTTTTGGAATTAAATGTATCTAACCCTGAATCATTGGCTGTCCGTGTGGGGTTGGGATCTGTGTTTGATTTGAACAAATGTAATGTTATCTTCGCTTGGTTTCATTCATTATCGACTTTTTCCCACTTATTTTCCTTATTCTATCCTTTCAAACAACAGGATTGTGAGAGCTGGTGTTCCAAGCCTCACGATAGATGGTGGAAGCGTCAACAGAGAGACAAACTGAAGTATCTGGGAATCACATTTGACAGGATCCTGTCCTTCATGGATCATGTGGAGACGGCTGTGACAAGATCTCAAAAGGGACTAAACGCACTTAAACTATACCAGCACTTGATCCTCTCAGTCATTGATTATGGACTAGGACTGCTCACTGTCTCAAAGAGTCAGCTGGTAAGATTGGAGCGCATACAGAACGAGGCTATGTGGGTCATTCTGGGATGCACCAGAGACACCCCAGTGGTGTGTATGCGTTACATCCTTGGTTTGCCGACTGTTGCTGGTAGACTCAAGGTGATGCAGGCGAAGGCATACCTCAGAGTAGCTGCTGACACAGATCCCCCGCTGCATGAGGCGCTCCACGCAGTTAAGGATCAGAGACTGATAAGAGGGAAATCGTGTATGGCTCAGGCGGAGGATACGATCAGACAGGTGTGCATCTTGGAGAACATTAGGCGAGGAGAGGAGTGGGTCAGATGTCAGCGGAGCAGTTAGACTTGTGCAAAGTTATAATCACATTGAGCCGGGAGTGCAGGGAGTGGCCAGCAGGGGCCACGGAAGTGGAAATCCAGCAACTAATTCAGAATAATGCTCGCCCGGGTGATGTGATTATCTACACCAGGGGTCACCAAACTACGGCCCGCGGGCCGGATCCGCCCCGCGACGTCATTTCATCCGGCCCGCCGACGGTACTCGAAATTGCTTGATATAACATATGGAACACGAGACGTTGTGATGCAATTTAAATGTAAATATGTTTATAATAATAGGGGGTCTTCACACGTACGGAGACCTCCTGGCTGCATTGTGTCCTAAATTTACTATATTCAGTTATAAATTATTGTTTCTTGATTTTCTTGTTTATTGCAATGTTTGCTTATTTCGCGCCATCCAAAGTCCTTTCCCGACTCGTGGTAGCGCCGCCTACGTTCTGACGTTACCATGGTTTCCATGGCAACAAACACACATGCATCTTTTCCTCCCCCAGATGCGTCCGGCTGTCAACACAGGTCCTATGCTCCAGAAATATTTACTTCTTTTTGCCAGTCATCTATCTTATAGGTATGTAACAAGGATTTCTTTATTTGACAGTGATAGGTAAGTGAACTACAAGTGTGAATTGAGGCAATAAAGTGGCAAACATAGCATAAAAATGCCATAGAAGCCTCGTGTTATTAAGAAAATATTATCCCCAGCTCAGAAGAATTCCCCGGTCAAGGTGTTAATCGAGCTGGTCTCTAGGCCAGTGTTTTTCAACCTATCTGCATGTTAATTATGTTTATAATTCAATGTCTTCTTCATTTTCAGATCCCGTGTACTTCACCCTTCATTATGTCTACTAAGAACAGAAAAGTGGACGCCAAGTGTCGCGTTTTCAATGAAGAATGGGGAGTAAAGTACTTCTTAGTGGAAACAAAGGAAAAGAAAACCAATTGCCTAATATGCAGCACAAGTGTTGCCGCTTTGAAAGAGTACAATCTTCGGCGTCTCGTCACTACGAAACAAAACATCTTTTAACATATTCAAAGTTTTCTGGAAAGTTACAGCCTGAGAAAAATGAGTCCATGAAACGTGGTTTAGAAACACAAAGAAATCTCTTCACGAGAAAGTTTGCTGACAATGAATCTGTCACTCTTGCAAATTACAAAATAATGCATAAGATGGCAGAACGAGGAAAACGAGTGTATGGTGGAATCAGCAAATAACCTGTGTCCTGAGAAAGCCGATTTGTTTGGAACTATCAGCCTTTCAGCAAGTTCAGTTGTACGAAGAACAGAACAACTTGGAGAGATCATAGTGCTACAGATATGCGAGAAAACTAAAAACTTGTCGTATTCTCTGGCGCTGGATGAGTCTACTGATCTCTCGAGTACGTCACAACCTTTCGTGTTCATTCGTGGTGTCAATTTGGACTTTCGGATAACGGAAGAGTTGGCATCCGTTTGCAGCATGCATGGAACAACAACTGGAAAAGACATTTTCATGGAAGTGCAAAAAGTTTAGCAAGACTATAACCTTCAGTGGAATCAGCTTCGAGGTCTTACAGTTGATGGAGAAAAAAAAACATGGCTGGAGTGAGGAAGGGTCTGATGGGGCAGATTAGGACTCATTTGGAAGATTTACAAATTCCGGGCGCTCTGTTCAAACACTGCATCATACATTAGCAAGCTCTCTGCATGAAAGACTTAGATATTTCTTGTGTACTGAAACCAGTCGTTTCTGCTGTTAACTTCATTCGGGGACATGCACTCAATCACTGTCAGTTCCAAGTTTTTCTTGAAGAAATTGATTCTGAATTCTGTGACTTGCCTTATCACACACCAGTGAGGTGGCTCAGCTGCGGTAAAGTCCGGTTTCGTTTTTACAAGCTCTGAAAGGAAATAGATGTTTTCCTCACTGATAAAGATAGATCTGATCTACAACTGTCAGATCCTACCTGGCTGTCAAAGTTGTCATTTTTGGTCGACATCACATCCCACATGAATGAACTGAATTTGAAACTTCAGGGAAAGAATAACTTCGCCTGTGATCTCTACAGAATCAATAAAGGATTTCGGAGACAGCTGTCATTGTTTGAAGCACAACTGGAAGGAGAAAACTTTTTTTTCTAATTTTCACTGTTTTAAACAGTTTTGCGCTACAATCGCCGAAGATGTCAACCTCGATTTCCCGAAAAAAATTATTCCTGACATGAAGAAGAATTTTTTAAGACATTTTCAGATCTTGACAGAATTGAGAGTACCATTCTTTTTTTCCAGAATCCGTTTCATTGTAACCTTGATGATCTGCCAGTTGAACTACAATTGGAGCTCGTTGATTTAAAAGCAAATGTCTTGTTGAAAGAGAAGCACAGAGAAGGAAAAGTTGTTGACTTTTACCGCTGCTTATCTGATGTTGAGTTTCCGAAACTGAAAAAATGTGCCGCTGGTATGGCACCAGTGTTTGGAACAACTTATGCCTGTGAGCAAACATTTTTTTTAATGGAGTATACTAAGTCAACACATTGAATGAGATTGACTGATGAACATTTGATTCTTCATTGGGTGCAGCAACTCTTCATCAACTCTTGATTGGAATCAACTCTTGATTGAATGCAACAATTCCAAACCAAACATTGATGATATCTTGAAAGCCAAATATCAGTTTCACAAATTTCACTAACCTTTTTGCTGCTTAGTTTGTGAGATTCGGATATGTGCACACTAGATCTGATGTAACTATCTTTTTGCTAAAGTCGCCTTCTTTGATAACATTTTTAGTAAATAAATGTGTTGGTTGTCTTTTTTTTTTTGTGTGTGTGTGCTTTGCACACCACTCACGCATGATTAACTTAGTTTTTCATCTTTTTTCCCAAAGCTTTCGTTCTGGCTTGAAAGTATTGTTAAAGTTAGTTGCATATCATTTACATGACGTTTGCAGTCAACGCCAGCATTGTTTGCTGTTGTTGATGTCTTGGCAAGTTTACGTTCAGCAGTTTGCCATTGCTTTCTGAACGACCGGCACCCATACCATAGCGTAAAATACCAGCGCAACGCGGTCTGCTGCCAAATCGCACGCATATGTGTTTCGAACGCGGATATACGGGATTAAGAACCGGTGTCCGTAAGATCTTCGCAACGGAGACCGGCGCAAGTATAGTACAGAATGATTATCCGGCCCGCGCTCGTCATTTTGTCAGTTATCCGGCCCGCCGTGAAAAATGTTTCGTGACCCCTGATCTACACAGATGGTTCAGTGTTGAGAGGTAGTAGAAGTGCATGGGGGTTCTTGGCAAAGGCTAATGGTCGACGTTTAGTGCAGGAGAGCCTGGCATACGATACCACAACATCTAGCTTAAGGATGGAGGTGGGTGCAGTCAGTGCAGCTTTCCGCTGGATGGAAAATACGATACACACACACATCGTGATTGTAACTGACTCAGCAAGCATGCTGAGTAGGGTGAGGACAGGCAAGCTTCGTGCAGAGTGGCTTGCTTCGCTTCGGATGTCACGGGTGGCAAGCATCGTCTGGATCTTTTCTCCGGGGCATGCTAGCGTGCTGGGGAATGAACAGACAGACAGATTGGCTGGCCATGCAAAACTTGGTGCCGTATTGGTGCATGATAAAGCAGACGTGGTTGCGGCCTTGTGGGTGCACGTGTACACCTCGGAGGAGCAAATGGATCAATATGGTCTGGCAAGAATGCGACAGCGAGGAGTGACGAGGGGATCTGGCCGATGCTCGACGCTTAGAGGAAATGCGAGACGCACATATAATCAGATTGCTACTGGTACTATTGGGGTTAGAACTTTTCGCTGGCTTCTGGGAATGCCCCGAATGCTGTGATGTCGGTTCCTAAATCAATCAATCAATCAATCAATCCTTTCAAACGCTCCACCAACCATTCACGCCCCCACACCCCCTCTCTTTTGATGCAAACGCAGGAATTACTGGATCTTCCCTTTACATTATCGTTTCCCAGTATTCGTATATACACACAGAGAGAGGGGGAGAGCTTCTGGTTGTACATTCACCATTATAAAAGACGTCATAAGAAAACTAGGCAACACTTAATTGTAATTAGATATTCTTTTAACTCTCCGGTAGAACTAATACAAATGAATGGTACAGTCATGTTCTCTTCTTTTATGCGTTCGTGTATGCGAAGTGAAGATTATCGGAAGGACTCATATGGTGTTTCTCACTTAATTATTCATCGTCCTGTCTTCCTAATTGTTTTTCTCCTTGCATATCCTTTTTACAGGACATCGCGGTCAACACCAAATGTATGCCGCTGTAATCTCTTGTCAAGTTTTACGTTTAGTAGTTTGCATTGATTTCTGAACCAGCGGCACCGTTACCAACGCAATGCGGTCTGCTGCCAAATAGCGCGCAGCTGTGTTTCGAACGCTGGCATATATGATTACGAACGGCGTCGGTAAATTCTTCGCCACGTAGACATTTCTAATTTATATACAATAATACAATACTCGAATATACACTGGATTGTGTGTAGATAAAAAGTTTATCTAATTAAAAGAACGTGTTATCGAAGACAATTAAGCCGCGACATTCATTTTGAACAGCAACATTATTGAAATTTATATATCATCCTTCTTAGACGCTGAAAACAAAGACACTTGTTAAATAAACGAAATTGCTGATCAGAAGGTTGTAACCACTCACATGCATGCACAATTCGGAAGTTACTTTTCTCCCGGAAATGGCTTTCCAGTTATTTATTCTGGGACTGCTTGCGTTTGGATGTGAAGTATGACTGACTACTAGCTACCTACAACCACAGTACAGTGTTTATAGCAACAGGTGTCGATATTCTGAAAAAGAAACAGTTGCCAGCCTTATGTGAAGAAAACGGTCAGAGACAGGCTCCTCACTAATGTTAAATAGTCAGTTACATTTCCTGTTACATGATGTTGCAATCAACTCTAGCATTTATTTGATGTTTGTGATTTACCAAGAAATTTTTACTTTTAGTAGTTTGCCATTGTTTATACTACCGAAATCAATGAAAAGCTATCTTCTATCAAATCCCATGCGGCTTATTTCGATCCCTTATCAGGCCATGTTTGTTAATTGTGAAATTGCGTGCACTAACTTTTACGTCAAAGATGATGTAAATACTCACTAACTTTTTTTCCCCTTATCCTTGACAGCACATCATTGCCAACACCAGCATTTTACTGCTGTTGTTAATGTCTTGGCAAATTTACGTTCAGTAGTTTGCCATTGCTTTCTGAACCACTGGCTCCCATGCCAATTCGTTAAAACCCAGAGCAACGCGGTCTGCTGCCAAATCGCGCACATCTGTGTTTCAAATCCAGATAAGCGGGATTACTAATTGCGTCTTAGCCCTTCGCCACTAATGACCTGAGCATAATACAAGGAACGCGTTTAAAGAAAGTGTAGGGACAGGATATATACAGAAAAAGCTTGTCCTATAGCAGATACTGCCCTTGGGGTGTGAAGTAATAGGTCCTCACATATTCTAGACCACCAGGTGGTTGATCAGTTCCCTTTCTGCTCGCTTTTCCTTCTAAGGTAATTCCCAGAAATATCTGAATATTTTTCGGTGCCAATTTTTATGTGGCGCTGGGTCGACCACAGAAAGGCAGTGGTCGGACACAAATAACCCTGCCTCTCCTGGCGATTGAATCCAGACCACATAGATGAATAGTAAAAATAACTGACTATTTACACACATGGGTGGATATTTGAATCCGTGGTCACAGGGCCCACAGGCAGCCGTGCTATTCTCAACGCTGCAGCCCTTCTAACAGTTAAATAGACTTGGGCGAATTGATTGAACTGCCACTCGTCAACCACGTATTGTATTTTTGTAGTCTGTTAACGAATTATGTCTGTGAAGGTAATCTCATCAAGTTTATTATTATTTCTGCTTTTGAAAGTCGGATTTTATAACAGACCTGGGTCCAGTGGTCCACTAAGACTAAAGTTGGTGCCAGCAAATGTCTTGGGAAGTAAAAGGAGACTGGCATGATATTGATCACATCATTTGCCGAGTGTTGATTGGTCTATGCACATAAAGGGCTAACACTATTTTCCCAGTATGCACCAGGCTTGCACAATGGATCCTATGACTTTACCCTTTTCAACAAAAGAATCAGCAAAACCTGTCTCATTGTTACATTTGCAGTGTTTGTAGGTTTTTGATTTTTGCACTTGTCTAATAATACATCAGTGGCATTTCCACGTGACTGATTCCAATGGTGGGCATCCAATGTGTTCATGTGTTTCTGCTTTCTAATCTTTCCACAAGTCTTCCTTTCCTGTAGGGGACCAATGAATACCTCTCTGCGCAGTGTCTTGCCACTCGGGGTAACATTCCACTGCCCACAATATGAAGAACTTCAAAAGCAAAGTTTCTTAGACCTTTATGTAATTACCTATTTTTGCCTGCGTGAGAAAATCAGCAGCAATATTTGAAAGCACACACACACACGTTTGTGCGCTCGCATACACACACGCACACACACACACACACACACACACACACACACATACACACACAAACATACATTCATAAGCAAATGCACGTGAAATGTAGTAAGACAGATCGACTAGCGAATGACACAAACAAGTTCAGAATCGAGTTTCTCGACCAGTCTTTGTTAGCATCAACGCTGCAGGCATCTCTTCTTATCTTGTTGTCATGGCGGGTTCTGGACTAATAGTTACGAGAAGTTGGTTCTGGTGTCTGTTTCCGAGATCATTTACGCTTCATTGGTGCTTTTAATATTCTCATAATACCCAATTCATAAATAATGTTATTGTTTTTATGATAGCGTTCACCCGGATAGATTAGACGAAGCTGTTCACAACATTATACGACAATTATACGTTTCCTGACTATGGAGCAGTTTCCTACAGAAGTAGTAACAACTAATTAAGCGCTCATTGCAGATAATTACACCCTGGTCTCCTACCAGTAGATTCTTGACCTATGCATTCCAAGACTCTTTACTAAACACACCGAGCCAGCTAATTAACTGTTAAAGTCAATAAAACAACCACTTTGCGTCTTACTTCGAGGTCACAATTGTACGTTCACTGTTAGTGCTACGAAGTCCGTCTGAGACATAAGTTTCTTCTGATATTATGTCCATGGGCCATTTAGCACATACAACGGATAATAAGGACACTTAGTTGGAGGAACGACACTTAAATATCATAAGTGCCAGAAAGCTAGATGACTATCACAACAGCTAGATGACTATCACAACAGCTAGATGACTATCACAACAGCTAGATGACTATCACAACAGCTAGATGACTATCACAACAGCTAGATGACTATCACAACAGCTAGATGACTAATCCTACCATAGCGAACGTCGAGAGTTGACGTCAAAGCCTCGTCCGACCGTGCTACTAACATTGTCTACGTAATGTCCTAACTGCTACACCAACGCACCCGCTATCTGAACATCACGATTACATTACATAAAATAAAAATTGCAAGTCCAGGAAACGAGAAGTGGTGGAGGAGAACAGAAAACGAAATGAAACTTTCGCAACATTTTGCTCAGTTGAGTTACAATTTGCTTTGGCGGGATTTCAGTTATCTAGTTTCTTCTTTTATATTGAAAATATGCAGAAACGTTTCTCGATACTTTGTGCTCATGCCAAAGTAAACAAAAATGTTGATGCTGGAGTTAATTGCTTCTGCTGTAAACGATATAGACAGTGTCACTAGAAACAAGTTTTTATACCGCCCATCGTAACTTAGTTGCGACTCAATGTATCCCGCTACAAATATACCAACTGCAGGTATGAAAGAAGCAATGAATATAGCTGAAATCAGTACAACCATATTTGCTACTCTTCTCTCCTTTGTGGTAACGATTTTCTCCCCTTTCAAAATTTGGCTCTGGTTGGCTGCATACGAGTTTGTCTGTCTCCACGATGTTTGCTGGTTCAGTTTGACTACTAACACGGAGGTACAAATAACTACAGACAAGAAACATGTCATTGGCATGAATACTCCATTCACTGCGTATGAAACTGAGTCTGTGATTTTCCTTCTGTGAGCATCCATGTGGTAAGCGAGTCCTATAAGCGTTTTGTTTCTGTCTGAGTAGAAACGCCACTCTAGTCCCAGAGACACGTACGCCAGAGTGGAACACCCTAAAGTTACCATATAGATCGATGTCATCGTTGCAAAGTGTCTCCTTGGTGTAAATATCGTCTTCACTTTCAAAGGAAAAATAACACACATGCATCTTTCAAAGCTGATGAATGCAGTTATCCACCCGGTGGTTCGGGTAAAGGTCACATGCGGCCAACTACCACTGATTAGCTGTACCTCATACCCCACTAAAGGGACACCCGATTCCTGGAAGATGCGTGTGAAACACAGATTAGACCACATTATGGTTAGCAGGGAACACAAATCTGACACTGCCAATGCCAGCAGGCTAATGTTGATAGTATCTGTAAAACCTTGTTTGACAAAGATGATGATGTTGATAACGTTGTTAGCAGCCCCCAAAACGCTGACAATTTGGCATATAATGCCTAAACTGATGGACATAATTAAAAGATATAGTTCATTGTTTATGATAGGTACAGAAGTAGTTGATTTGTTTTTTAAGCGAAAGTTGGTACCGGAATCAAAAGATGTATTTGCTACGTTTTTAAAAAATGTTGTCAATTCCATTTTTAAAGATACATAAATTTCATATTCTCAACCGAGTTAACTTTTCTTTCAGAAAATAAACGTAAATTATTGTTGACACACAATCAAGTCACGTTTGGATCAGCAAAGTGTTCAGTTCTCGGCAGATATGTGAGTACATGGTCAAATAAAATGTCTAAACAATACAAACATTATAAAGACGACCATGACATATAGTGATGGAAGCTTTCTATGTTGGATTTCGACCCATTTAAGTGGCCTCTTATCGAATGTAAAACACACTTAAGATTTTTTAATGTAATTTTAATTAAAATAACTAATTTGGAATTGTTTAATTATTCTAAAACGAATGCAAAGCAAGTTTGAAATTATCGAACAATTCAAAGTCTTGGGAATCTATTAATTGTATCAAACACTTGGGCTTCCAGAGTGCAGACATAATCGTCTGCCCTCTGGCTATATTTGTGTCACTATTGTCATGCTATGTCACAAGTAACTTATAATAATTATTGATTAACCTAATGTCTCTCTGCAACGTTGAATGTACTCTCCATTGCTACAACAGAAATCCATCTTGACTGGTGATTATTGATGCCTTCATTTTGCACTTAAGCACAGGAACTTGAAATTAACCATTGATCTTCATTCACCCCTTAAGAGCCCACTGTTCCAGTTCTAAGATACATACAATCAAATAAACTAACTAAATATCATAAAAGATTGCATTATAGCCTTAACAGTATTCAACGTGTACAAATAATTCAACAAACATATCTACCTGATTGATGTAATTTTGCCTTATTTAGGCCCATACATTTAGTAAAAGTGTTTTACATATGTTCACAGATTGTCTAGGGCGCATATTAACAGTTTACTATAATTGTATACTTTAAAGATGATTCTGCGTGCACGTAGCAAATGTTCCTAGCTACAACGGTCAATGTGATGGGTAATGAAAGTAGAGGATTAAATACGACTATACTAAAGAGACAGATATCATTCTTTGGTCGTATAACGAGAAGAGAGACGGTGGAAAACATAGTCGACAGATCAATTGTAGAAGGGATACAGGCAGACCGAGAGAAAATATGCTCGATGGACTGATACGGTGGCAAGGAGGCATATCATCAGCAGAGTTGATCCAGGGCGACAAGGATAGAGATATGCGGAGAAACATGTGCCAGTTGACAAGGCACATGATGATGATTACTAGATCGTCACTTGCTATGTTGTCAGTATCATGCCGCCGGCTTTACTTTAAAAGACATGTCCTGGTAATCATGATATGAAGGGTCGGTTTGGGAGCCCCGGTCAATTCCAACAATTCGAACCCTCTCCGATACAGATCGAACACATGACCACAGTGCCGGCAGGCTGGTGTCTGGCCACTACGGTAAGGATGCACCCTGGGGAATATAAATATTGTATTGTTAGTATAAATTGTCCCATACCAGATGCTACCGTTGTGTGTGAAATTTTAGCTCCCCGCTTATTCTATCTAGAACACGGTGTCCTGAGTTGGGTTTCAAACTCCCTTTCTCGTCTCCTCTCCTTCCTATACACAAACTGTCTGCACTTTCTCCACTTTACCCGCACTTCTCTGTCTGTCTTCCTATTTTTATACACCAGCACCCCACCTCTACCTCTGCCCCATCCCGCAACTCATGTCTCTGAAGTTTTCACTGGATCGTTCCCATCCCTTTCCTCTAAATGAATGATCGTCTTTGCACTGTTGGCTCGTTGCGCCGTGTTCGTCGTGCGTGTGTGAGTGCGTGCAACAAGACACGTCACCTGAACAAGTCAAGCAGCCTGATACGGGGGAACATGGCACATTGCAAGAACACCAAAAGACACGCGGTATCCAAGATGTGCAGCGTGGGAGCTGACAAAGCCGTAAAGAAGACGGACGGAGAGAACATTCATGTGAGCTGCAACAAAGAACCTGAAACTACAGTTACTACTGAAGTCACCACGAGGTAGATCGACGACAACCCACCACAGACAAGAGCCAACACAGCTGAGAAGGAGGAGAAAGACACCAGAGTCGGAATCACCGACTCAAAAACAGTCAGATAGGTTGTCAAGCATATTCACGTGGAGCTGTCAGACGAACAAATCACAAAGCAGCTCATCATCATCATCAAGTGCCCTGCCAGCTGGCGTAGGCGTTCATGGCTCTCCACAGATCTCGGTCTTTGGTTTTCTGGATCAACTCTGCTGCTGATATTCCTCTGTGCCACCAGAGCAGCTACAAGAATAAAATCTCAACATCCGAATCTTGAAGGCGGAGCGAATCCTGACGTACTCAAAGATCCCTACCACGCTTGCGGTGTTGACGACTAAGGGCATCGAGATACCACGTCACGTATCGATAGACAAGGAATTACAACAACCTGAAGGATTCATACCAAGAATCACGCAATGTTCCAGATGCCAGAGGGCCGGTGTCACAGTCCTAACTATCTCTTCATATCAGCTCACTGGACGCGGGCAGGCGAATTATAACATCCAGGACGTTTACATACACCAGTAACAATGACTGCACTCGAAACTCACAGGAGCAGTCTCCTGTACAACCTTTATTACATAATACTAAAAGGTAATATCATTTAGAGCACACCTTGTTTCAACACACTTTTAGCTCACGCTTACTATTGAGCAATCATTCGACACAGGCGGCCAAACGCTCGCTCACATGCACCTGGGCGATATTTACACACTGCCGCCCTTCTGACCATTCGCAATCACAGTCTCACATCATCCCGCACATATCACAGCTAGTACATTCCTCGAATATCAATACACAACTGTCCGCCACATCTATTCGTCACAACACTATCGTTCTATCGTTCTATCTCTCGCTATTCTCAATACGTCCGTCTCTCTCTCTCTGCTTTCTCACACACACTGACCCTTCTCCTCTTCGTCCTTCCCGCATCACGTGGGTGTGTCCACGGGCTTCTTGCCTGACCTTCCGTCAGCCAAGCCATGCCGTCTCCTAGTATCCTTGACCTCAGCTATTGCTTAGGTCCTTACGCACATACAGACCCTGACACTCTCCCCCCGCACCACCAATGTGGCACTTTCTTTTAGAAATGTGACACATTCTGTTGTTTTTATTTTTGAAAGATCTTTTTAATCTTGTCAGGAGACTGTATGACCAATGGTATACCCATGCGTACCTTGTTACTTTCTCAGAGATTAAATATCACTGTTGCTGTCTCCCTTTTTTTTTTTAAATGAGGTTCTTGTCACCGTTTTGTCGTGGTCTGGCAATTGTTTTGGTTGGGTCTACTTATCACACCTCGTTATACTCTTCAATCCCCATTCCGTGACATTATTTCCTGTTCATGTTTCACAATCGATTCAATGTGCATTATCTTCTCATAGTTATTGAGGCTATGCTGGCTTAAGGATTTACCAATGATTCACGCCCGTAATAAGGCTACAATATCCTCTTACAGCATTCTTAGCTTTTCTCTCTATTCCGACGTGGTTTCCCTCGTCTATAATTACTGCACCATATTCGATTCTTTTTATGAGCACACTATGTCACTGTCGTGGTCATGGTTCGAATACACTTAATGTATGTAATAGTCCCTCTTAAAACCTTTTGCTGTTTGACCGTGACTAGTTTCCTTTTATGGGCATACCTCATTTATTGTTGTGGAGAGTCATGATTAATCTCTTATTTTGGTATACAGTTATGTGTCTCCTCATTTTCATTTCAATGTTGTTGTTTTATTTCTGTAACATTGTTGCTACGCGTCATTCGCTGGGCCCTCCACTATACGCGATGTAAGTTTTCTAAACTCACGTATTGGGAATGCCAGGCGTTGATTCTTAGCATCACACCTCATACATAAACTTACACTTCTTCTAACTATCACATGATAACACACACCTCATACATAAACTTACACTTCTTCTAACTATCACATGATAACAATCTAAAATACTATAATAATAAAATTAAACCTTCGATTTTAAACAATTAATAACTTAACACTAAAATGTTCATTGTCCCTGCCTTTATGCAGTTATACGGATAATGTTCTTGTCCTGTGGAAATTCTACACAAGTAATTTGATCACCGGTGTTGAGTGTTCATTGTGAAGTTTGATGGTTTGGTCTTTATTCCTTCGCACGTTACATTGTCGATGTCATCTTATCTGTATACCGATATTGTTCTTTTATCTGTATAGTATCATGAATTTACACCAAGTTTGGATAATATACAAGTCACTTCTGTAAAATCAATATAGTTCACCTTTGTACAATACGTTTTCATGTCTTGAGTTCAGTACCATTTCTGTTAAATGTGGCCATGGTACATCTGTTCGTAACTGTTTCTGACGTAATTCATAGGTTGGCTTCTGGTTTATTCACCTGGTCACTGGGAATGGCCATCTGTACCTGTGGTGTTCTGTCGTTGTTGGTGACTTTCAAAATGTGGTTTCTATGGATACTTGTCTCGATTCGTTCTTTGAAAAAAAACTCAGTATGGGTAAAACTCACTGTTAGATGGTTGAAATCAAATGTTGAGTCTTACTGTTCTGCCGATGGAAATTTTTACGTTGATGGGACTTTTATGTTGGTGTGTACAATGGAGTGTTTGCTTGTATCATAGCGCTGGAGTCGTACAGCAGACAAGGCAATTCTGGAGTTACTCGATCTAAGGATATAAAGTGGGTTACGGTTAAAATCAATTTTCCGATAGGTGGGGATTTACAAATTTAATGTTGAGATCATTTTGAGTGCTATCTCCAAACCTGCACTCGTACATGTTTATATACACATATCAGTTCAAATAATAATAATATGACATGTATAGTTTTGAAATGTAATCGTACCCGTTTATATGCAGAGATGTAATTGCTATATGCCTTACAAAGTGTGTAGGTCACTTTCTTGCTGATTTTTGTCAGTAATTCCACCGACTGATGTTTTACATTGTTCAGCATAAGTATGTGTTTGAGTTGGTTTAGCATCGTAATTGTTAGTGGCAGTAACAGGTTTTGATTCACAAGTACTGATGTTAGTATCACAGTTAGTTGGTTTGTCATGAGTAATATCATCCGTGTTACACAATGATGCTGTGTGAGTAAAACTGTTAGTGAAGTCATTTGTTCTATATTTAATATGAGTAGTGCGAATAGCATCATCCATTGTGTGCACTTTCGTACGTGTGTACTTAAAAGAAGGTCTAACATACACCATTGTGCATTATAGTCTTTTTCAGCATTTGTAAAATGCTTGTCATATGTACATTCTTGTCTCTGTGGGTAACCACTAGTTTCTGTTTTCTCTTATTGTGAGAGATTAGTTGAGTTGGTCTGGTGTGGTACCTTGATCTGTTCATCATCTTGTTGTTTGTTGAGTGATGTGTTTATGGCAGCGTTTGTTGGGGTGTTAACTTTCTGCCAGGTCTGCATTTCGGACTCTGTGTGGTCTGTTACATTTTTTACGTTTCCAATTATTAAGTCACAGCACGGGTTATCTAATAATGCGCAAATTACCCTGCCTGATAGGAATGGTGATCTTATATTGGCCCACGCCATAGGATATTTCTCTATTGTTCCTGAAAAAGTTCTGCAATAGATGTATTGATCTATATAGTCTTTCTGATCGACTAGAGACTTTCTAAGACCAATGAGACAGGACCCTGTGTCACGTAAACATGAGCATAATGTATCATTAATGTATCCCTGATGTAATGTTTGTTTTCCTACTGACAGTCTGAGTGTGTTATTCAGTTTATTTTTTTCTTGTGGAATATTAACATCTTTTGTCAAGCTGAATTATGTCAACTGAATTATTGAAATAATCCTCATTGATAATTGTAAGGTAGGGTGTGGAGTCTGTTGGGTTAAACTCAATATGTTTCTCTTTCTTTGAAGTGTTTGTACTACTTGTTTTCATATCGGTGATGTTTACTTTCTCCAGTTTCTTTGCTGGGCTGTCTATTGTAATGCCTATGGCTGCATTTGCTTTTGCTGTTTGTAATTGTTTCAATCCATCACATTCAAAGCGTCTGTGACCAAAGGCTAAACAAAAATGACATTTGGTTCTATATTTCTTTTGATTTGTCTTTCCCAGTTTTTGTGCTATAATAGTGTTCAAATATTCTTGATAAGTGGGATTTTTATCACACATCGAATTTCTTGTGTGTGGAGTGTTACAATGTTCGCACGGTATTGGTTTTGTTTTTTGTGGTTTGTTTTGACAATCAATGGCTGAAGATCCAGTTGCCCTGACATTGCTATTTTGTGGAGTGTTCTTCCCTGCGTCTTTAATTTGGATGTAATATTCGCAACATTTCTGTAGTAATTGTTGGATTGGCTCTTTGTTTTGCTCTTCTAAATATTTTCCGCATTCGGCTGGGAGTGTTGCTTTAAGTTTTTCCACTACTAAGAAATTTATTATTTCCTTATTGTTGTCTGTATGTCTAATTTCAAATATTAGCTTCCTGTAATAGTCTTCTATTTCCTGTATATACTGTGTAAACGACTTGTCTGGGGCCGGTTTCAGATTTTGTACCTCTAATTTTAGAGTGCCGAAGTAGTTTACATAATGTTTTAATATGTTTATTTTGTAATACTCATAGTCTGCCCTTGACATATCTGGTATGATCTCTTGTAGTTTTTTACTTGTTATTGGTCGTATCCCCTATACCATGAATACCATCTAGTTTTTGGAATTTTGTAGTCTTGCATTTTTTTCTCGAATTCCTGTGTCCAATCAAGGATTAGATTATTTTTCTTATTCCCCTTTTCAGAGATTTTCAAGTTTTTTTTTTTTTTGACTTGTGCTCCTGTATCTTCGAAATAGCTCTGCAATTGTCCGTAATGTTTTGTGCCCCATAATCTTGATAGATCTGAACTGTGTTCCTCATCTGACATCATTTTCTGTTAATTAATATTTAACTCTACCAATGATGATATTTATACAAGAAAATCAAAGAATGCAGATTTGGGTAATTAGCAATCAAAATTAGTCAAATTATCTTTATCTGCTGTTTACTCAACGCTTGATGTACAGGAACGTGATTCTCGTGCTGGTTACAGTTGACCTGTTCTGGTTACGTCGGTCGCTTTGTAGAATTGAAACCTGCTGTGGAAAGAAATGACGTTATTTTCGTTCTATTTTTGTTAACAACTGTGAAACAATATTTTCATAGGGAGATTGTGCAACGTTCTCCTGTGTCTTTTTAGGTGGGTATGTAGTTCATGTGTACTTCTGACACCATTCTACTTGTCACAGTCCTAACTATCTCTTCATATCAGCTCACTGGACGCGGACAGGCGAATTATAACATCCAGGACGTTTACATACACCAGTAACAATGACTGCACTCGAAACTCACAGGAGCAGTCTCCTGTACAACCTTTATTACATAATACTAAAAGGTAATATCATTTAGAGCACACCTTGTCTCAATACACTTTTAGCTCACGCTTACTATTGAGCAATCATTCGACACAGGCGGCCAAACGCTCGCTCACATGCACCTGGGCGATATTTACACACTGCCGCCCTTCTGACCATTCGCAATCACAGTCTCACATCATCCCGCACATATCACAGCTAGTACATTCCTCGAATATCAATACACAACTGTCCGCCACATCTATCCGTCACAACACTATTTCTATCGTTCTATCTCTCGCTATTCTCAATACGTCCGTCTCTCTCTGCTGTCTCACACACACTGACCCTTCTCCTCTTCGTCCTTCCCGCATCACGTGGGTGTATCCACGGGCTTCTTGCCTTCCGTCAGCCAAGCCATGCCGTCTCCTAGTATCCTTGACCTCAGCTATTGCTTAGGTCCTTACGCACATACAGACCCTGACACCGGTCATAGCAATAAGACGGTAATCTGCCGTTACTGCGCCGATCACCACACATTCAAGGAGTGTCCGTTGGCCAAGCTTGACACGGACTTCCGAGCATCCAACAACATGAGAAAGTGCACCAACTGCCTGGGCAAGCATGGAGCAAGATACTTGGGCTGCTCGTACCTCCAAAAACGCCGATACGATCTAAAGATCGCCATTACCACAAAGACAACGTGCAAGAAAGCAAGTCGGAGGTGCGTGACAGCCACGGGTATATCACAAGCTTAAAAGGATCAACTGTAACCCAGATAGACGAGTTGAAGAAGCAAGTTAAGGCACTGCTGACGCCGTCTCCGACCAGCGACAATGAGAAACTGCTGGCTGAAATAAAGGAGATCCATCAAAACAGCAAGCAAGAAGTGGAACATATGGCACTGATAAAGAAGGAGAACGAAGAAATCCTACAAACTATTATAGCAGAGCGAGAACTGCAAAAAGCTGAAATAAAACTTTTCCAAAACAAACCAACAGAAGCCATACAAGAAACCACAGAAAAACCGCAAGATGAAAACCAAGAGAGCGAACCTGAACCGCAAGCTAAAGCCAGCAGCCTAACCACGACGCCCGAGACATACAAGGGGAAACCAATATCCCGCCAGACATCTAAAGAAAATCGAGATTAGCACCCTGATGACGACGCGGAGAGGCCCCAGGAGCCTACCTTGGAGGGGTGCCTAGAATCGATAAAACTGCAGGCAATTAGACAGGAACTCGGGCACAAGGAATTCAGAATGCGCTGGAGAGAGAAAGGAAAGAAGAAGCCCAAGAAACTCAGGAGGGCAATCGATAGAATACCCAGATACACACTATCACTGTGAGTCCGGCTTCGAGTACGATATAGATGACGGAGAGATCATCCCGTGGTTGTCAACGGAGGAAGACTGTGAAAGGAAACATAAACTGTTTATCGAAATAGAAAACGAGGAAAATGACAACATCGAAAAGCTTCTACGGACAATACACAAAAAAGGAGGCAAACAGACCAAATAAAAAGTCCTTATAAGGACTGCAGCTAGCCAAGCCAGACGAGCCAGGAGCCTGCACCAACAAAGAAAACCACAAGAGGAGACGTCCACAAAGGATAGCCGGCGGCCAATCCCCTAGTTGACATCACAGACACAAAAGCCGATATAACCAGCCCGGGTCAGGACCAACTCGTAAGAGGGCACAGGACAAGAATCAGGGTAAGTAAACCCACAAACACCACGGACCTCAACAATAACCACAGCTGAAAGAAGCAGGTTGAACGATGCCGAATTTGGAATTTTCGTTTTTCAAGCCAAGTCAAGTCAACCACTGTTGGCTATATCAGCTGACCACCATCATCATCTTCCACAGATGCCTATATAAGCTGACCACCGTTATCATCCTCCATTGCTGGCTATATAAGCTGACCACCATCATCATCCTCCACTGCTGGCTATATAAGCTGACCACCATCATCATCCTCCACTGCTGGCTATATAAGCTGACCACCATCATCATCCTCCACTGCTGGCTATATAAGCTGACCACCATCATCATCCTCCACTGCTGGCTATATAAGCTGACCGCCATCATCATCCTCCACTGCTGGCTATATAAGCTGACCACCATCATCATCCTCCACTGCTGGCTATATAAGCTGACCACCATCATCATCCTCCACTGCTGGCTGTATAAGCTGACCACCATCATCATCCTCCACTGCTGGCTATATAAGCTGACCACCATCATCATCCTCCACTGCTGGCTGTATAAGCTGACCACCATCATCATCCTCCACTGCTGGCTGTATAAGCTGACCACCACCATCATCCTCCACTGCTGGCTGTATAAGCTGACCACCACCATCATCCTCCACTGCTGGCTATATAAGCTGACAACCACCATCATCCTCCACTGCTGGCTATATAAGCTGACCACCATCATCATCCTCCACTGCTGGCTATATAAGCTGACCACCATCATCATCCTCCACTGCTGGCTATATAAGCTGACCACCATCATCATCCTCCACTGCTGGCTATATAAGCTGTCCACCACCATCATCCTCAACTGCTGGCTGTATAAGCTGACCACCACCATCATCATCCACTGCTGGCTATATAAGCTGTCCACCACCATCATCCTCCACTGCTGGCTATATAAGCTGTCCACCACCATCATCCTCCACTGCTGGCTGTATAAGCTGACCACCACCATCATCCTCCACTGCTGGCTATATAAGCTGACAACCACCATCATCCTCCACTGCTGGCTATATAAGCTGACCACCATCATCATCCTCCACTGCTGGCTATATAAGCTGACCACCATCATCATCCTCCACTGCTGGCTATATAAGCTGACCACCATCATCATCCTCCACTGCTGGCTATATAAGCTGTCCACCACCATCATCCTCAACTGCTGGCTGTATAAGCTGACCACCACCATCATCATCCACTGCTGGCTATATAAGCTGTCCACCACCATCATCCTCCACTGCTGGCTATATAAGCTGTCCACCACCATCATCCTCCACTGCTGGCTATATAAGCTGACCACCATCATCATCCTCCACTGCTGGCTATATAAGCTGTCCACCATCATCATCCTCCACTGCTGGCTATATAAGCTGTCCACCATCATCATCCTCCACTGCTGGCTATATAAGCTGTCCACCATCATCATCCTCCACTGCTGGCTATATAAGCTGTCCACCATCATCATCCTCCACTGCTGGCTATATAAGCTGTCCACCATCATCATCCTCCACTGCTGGCTATATAAGCTGTCCACCATCATCATCCTCCACTGCTGGCTATATAAGCTGACCACCATCATCATCCTCCACTGCTGGCTATATAAGCTGACAACCATCATCATCCTCCACTGCTGGCTATATAAGCTGACCATCATCATCATCCTCCACTGCTGGCTATATAAGCTGACCACCATCATCATCCTCCACTGCTGGCTATATAAGCTGACCACCATCATCATCCTCCACTGCTGGCTATATAAGCTGACCACCATCATCATCCTCCACTGCTGGCTGTATAAGCTGACCACCATCATCATCCTCCACTGCTGGCTATATAAGCTGACCACCATCATCATCCTCCACTGCTGGCTGTATAAGCTGACCACCACCATCATCCTCCACTGCTGGCTGTATAAGCTGAGCACCACCATCATCCTCCACTGCTGGCTATATAAGCTGACAACCACCATCATCCTCCACTGCTGGCTATATAAGCTGACCACCATCATCATCCTCCACTGCTGGCTATATAAGCTGACCACTATCATCATCCTCCACTGCTGGCTATATAAGCTGACCACCATCATCATCCTCCACTGCTGGCTATATAAGCTGTCCACCACCATCATCCTCCACTGCTGGCTGTATAAGCTGACCACCACCATCATCATCCACTGCTGGCTATATAAGCTGTCCACCACCATCATCCTCCACTGCTGGCTATATAAGCTGTCCACCACCATCATCCTCCACTGCTGGCTATATAAGCTGACCACCATCATCATCCTCCACTGCTGGCTATATAAGCTGTCCACCATCATCATCCTCCACTGCTGGCTATATAAGCTGTCCACCATCATCATCCTCCACTGCTGGCTATATAAGCTGTCCACCATCATCATCCTCCACTGCTGGCTATATAAGCTGTCCACCATCATCATCCTCCACTGCTGGCTATGTAAGCTGTCCACCATCATCATCCTCCACTGCTGGCTATATAAACTGTCCACCATCATCATCCTCCACTGCTGGCTATATAAGCTGACCACCATCATCATCCTCCACTGCTGGCTATATAAGCTGACCACCATCATCATCCTCCACTGCTGGCTATATAAGCTGACAACCATCATCATCATCCACTGCTGGCTATATAAGCTGTCCACCATCATCATCCTCCACTGCTGGTTATATAAGCTGTCCACCACCATCATCATCAACTGCTGGCTATATAAGCTGACAACCACCATCATCCTCCACTTCTGGCTATATAAGCTGACCATCATCATCATCATCCACTGCTGGCTATATAAACTTACCACCATCATCATTCTCCACTGCTGACTATATAAGCTGACCACCATCATCATCATCCACAGATGACTATATAAACTTACCACCGTCATCATCCTCCACCGCTGGCTATATAAACTGACCACCGTCATCATCCTCCATAGATGGCTATAAAAACCTACCACCGTCATCATCCTCCACTGCTGAGTATATAAACTGACCACCGTTATCATCCTCCACTGCTGGCTATATAAACTGACCACCGTCATCATCCTCCACTGCTGACTATATAAACTGACCACCGTCATCATCCTCCATCATCCTCCATCATCCTCCGTCATCCACCGGACTCAAAGAAAAATTAGAAGGCCAATCAATCCCCCAGCTGACGTCACAGGCATAAACTCTTCAACCGATAAGCCAGCTAACACTGATGCAGAGAACTAAACAAACTCATTCTGCACCATGAACCACCACAATATAACTAACGCCACGGAGGAAGTTTGTTTTCGCAAATGAAGAAGAGTAGAAGAATCATCCTCCACTGCTGGCTATATAAGATGCCCACCGGCGTCATCCTCCACTGCACTACATTTCTTTTAATATTTCCATTTTCCTTATTCTGTTATTTAGCTGTGTTATAGCCTCTGTAGTGTCATCTCGGCAGTTTATAATTTTTTCATGTTTTCTTATGTTTGTTTACTGATGTAGATTTGTCGCCGCAACGTCCTTTGTTTTCCGTAATTGTGTTTTGAAAATCTGCTCTTTACTTTATGTCCCTGATGCAGTGGTGGATCACGAGTCACTCTTTACAATGTTTCATCGGGGGCTATCTGCATGGTCTGCAGTATGCATGTTTCCTCCCAAATTTTCGCCATTATCTGAGAAAGCTACGTATCCAATCCACTACCTTTTGGATCATGAAAGTAATAGTATTTCCTCGACTTTCCTATTGTTTGAAGATCTGCCACAATGTGGATTATTTTTAGAATGCTCTAACATATCGCAACCTCAGTTTCTAACTTCCCACATCACCCAACACTTAAACTGTCTTAAAACGGTAGAACTGCTTCCAGACTAAAGTGGATTGCCTTTTTTTTTTAAACAGTGGCTTAGAAGATATTGAAACTCGTTTCACAATTCCCCGACTTGCCCAGTCGAGGGTTGGAAATCAGCCGACGCTGACCACTGTGCGTTTATTTTCATTGGATGTGGCCATCGTGGTTCAAAAACCAGTTGTAAACTACTGAACTAACTAACATTGCCTTGTAAATCATTGATGTCGCAGTCAATGAATGCTGGGGTTGTTTGCAGTTTAGTGTCGCGGAATCACTGTGAATTAACGATAAGATGATAAAATAACAGAGACCGTCTGCTTTCACAGCTGCAATTGTTTGTTACCAGTACAGAAAAACTCAAGTCGGATCAAAGTAAAATTGCCAGTCTTTGAGAGTTCCCCACAAGACAGAAAATTGTCGGCATGTTGAATTGCCCAACTCACAAGATGAAAGGGAGAAGACTTTTGCGTTGGTTGAACAAGAGGGAGACAAATATTCTTGTGAGGTTGGAAACCGATTGTGTGCCCTTGGGACAACCTGGGGTGGACATCAAAGGACGTCACTAGGACAATCCAAGACTGTTGGGGAAAAAACATAACTTGTTGCAGCTAGTGTGAACAAGGGAGTGGGCCTAGGCTGACGTGTTTAACTGGCTAGTTTAATTCGGAGAGAATCTAAAGTGTTCGGGATTAATTAAAGTTAATGAACATGTGCCTTTCATGGCAAGGTGTAGATTCGATGCAAGAATAGGGCCAGTGTTACATAAGGTAATCCATAGATAGCATTTAGGTATAATTAGTGTAAGATAGGCTGGTGATAGTTATAGTTAGAACTTGAACATAGTATGTTGCGTTGTGGTTAGGGAGGTTAAGAGTGTCGGCGACTGTAGGCAGTCGCATTGTTAAAGCTAGCTAGGGTGAGATGGTAATTAGCTCTGCTAGTTGAGAATAGTGTAGTGGGGTGATATCTGGAGAGATTGAGGATGGTTGGGGGATAGGGGAAATGTCCAATGGTGGGATCTTCCAGTGGGGGTCTACTGGGGTTCTGCACTTTACATATTTGTCTTTCCTTGTCTCACCCTAATTCAGACCGAGGTGATGAGCTCCTCTGCCCATGACAGAGTTTGGTTCGCTGATAAATATCTGAGCGAGGCGGTAGGCCTACACTCATCTAATAGGAGTCAGCGTCCGGTTGCTCTCACCAGGTGTGTTCTCTCTTTAACAGGTTCCCCGCCAGTTATGAGGAAGTTCCACACCGGTTATGATGAAGTTCTACTCTGGTTAGGAAGAACACAAGATGAACAGTCACTGTGTTAAGAATATGGATAAATTCAGAGAAGAAAGTTTATTCAACAGTGTTTACGCTAGGCCCATAATCAGGAGGATCTACAAGAACCTGGCTAGGTTGAGCAAAAACATATAAACGATTCCTTTGTGATAGGGTTCACCCAGGTTGGGTGATGTTCGGTTTTTACACCACATATCAAATGAACACTAGGGATTAAAAAGGAACACTGAACGTAGCGTTCTCATAGAGTAGTAGATTCCAGTGGAATGGTACTCTGTAACTTTGTAATTGTGACAATCTAGAACAATAGATAGGAACAAGTGTGTTACCAGTTACAGTGATACATATTTTCACGGTACAGGGATTGGTACATATCAGAACTATAGGGACCTTTAGTTATACTGTGTGGGACCGATCCATGATCAGTGTTAGACTATATCTATTTCTGATGATCATGTATCTGGATTATCAAGTAGCTACCGGAGGAAGTCAACGTCTGGCAGGAGAGACACATCGTTTGGTGAGGTCTTTGTGTGCTGAGCTAACCTGCTGTGGTGTAGCCATTGCTATGATGATCTGACTTGGCTCTTGGTCTGCTGGTCTGATTCTACAGATATACTATAGTATACGACACACATTCTACACATACACTTCTCACATACATACACCTTGCTTCATTAAATTATTTGTTATTAATTTTTAGAAGCTAGAGTTGTTGAGTATGTTGTTTTGGGGAAGTGTGAGAGGGGGCACGATCCAGTGGTGAGTGAGAGAGAAAGAGGTATCCATTGACTGAGGGAGTGTTGTGGACGGAATCTGGTAAATTCTCCAGAATAATGATATGGGGTTAAAAATAATGTGGGTGTTGATTCCCCTCACTCCAGGGATGACACTATAATAGGAACCACGACATTTAGTACAAATTACGCGTGATTACCTTTTTGTTTACCTTTAACCCCCACCATTCTTTCAACCTGTACTCATTCTATGGATCGTTAGCTCCTCCGAAACAAGTGCTCTTCTTCTCCACCCTTTCCCGATTTAAATTTGCTTTCCGTTATGCCACAAGTCGTTCTAAGCCCTCGGGAACTGTTTTGAAGATGCCGCGACGTAATTTTCTGATAAGAGCGTGACTTCGATTTTACCGTAATCTATTTACTTCATTTTAATATTTCCTTTGTCTCCGTATGATTTCTTTTCTTCTTTGCAAGTTTACTATAATATATAACTTACGTACTCTTTTCTGTTCCAGCATTTTTGTTGCTACATGTATGTAAGAATTTATACATATCAAATGACATCGTATTCCACAATATTTGTGCATATTTATCTTTCATATTTTTATATGCTCCACCATTTGATTTGAACATGTACAATATGAAAATTGTACACTGCTTACCTCATACTGTTTATATTATTTTTAACTAATATTATTCGATTGCATTGCATTAATATACTTTAACATATGCATTGTATACGTATACATTATTTTCCATTTTTGTGTGGATGCTTATAACAGGTGTCACTATATATGTGTGTGAAAGTGTGGAAGATTTCGTATATTAGTTTGACTGTGTGAAGGAATGAGTGTGTTATCGTGCGTAGTTTTATGTATGATTGAATATATATGTGCGTAAGAGAGAGAGAGAGACATTGAGAGAGAGAAAGAGGAGAGAGAGAGAGAGAGAGAGAGAGAGAGTAAGAGCGAGATAGTATGAAGGAGCAAATGATTTAGTGTTTGTGATTGTGCTTATGATGTTATCCTACTTCAGAAGACTATTAAAATATAAACTTTCATCAACATTAAATATTCTTGCTCCAGATGCTGTTCTCTAGTCCGTTAAAATTTAAAAAAAAAAAAACATTAATCCCTTCCATACACACGGCCTGTATAAAAGATCGTTAGTTTGTTTATAGACACACATCGTTGTCTATTTATAAATTGTCAGAATTGGTTCTGTATTGATCTGTTTGTTTGTGTTAATGGTGTTTTTTTTTTTTTAATCGCGAGTTCTTTTTCACTTCGTTCACACAAATGTGTGGATTGGACTTCGTGCTTTTGGGATGTCCTTATATCAATTAACCAGATACGAGTTTACTATGATTTAAAGATAAGACCTAAGGAGCTAAGACAGTTATACAATCAATAACAGTTTAGCTGAACCAGTCTATAGCTTGAGGACAAGACCTACTAGTAAACTAGTCAATGCGGCTAACCAGTGAATACTGTGACATGCAGCCGAATTTCCACGCGTGAAACTCACAACCGACATTGGCGAGCTGAATCGAGGACAAACTGTCTCTCATTCAGATACGAGGCATCTTCGATTTAAGTTACATGTTGGTCACACATTAGACGCACACTACACTAGCATTAGACCAGCCATGTTTCTACAACGACAAGTACTTAATTCAACCAGACACTATCAACGACGTCCCACATCTTAGGAGGTTCATTTGTCAAGTGAAAGTGCGTCAGTAGTCTCAGGACGCATATGTACAAATGCGAACTAGTTTCAGCGATGGAAAAGTTACTATATCAGTGAAAATCAGCGACTGTCAACAGTTGTACAGAGAGAGAGAGAGAGAGAGAGAGAGAGAGAGAGAGAGAGAGAGAGAGAGAGAGAGAGAGAGAGAGAGAGAGAGGGAGAGAGTATGTCTTCAATATATACTATACTGGCACGTTGCTGTCTTGACAGACGATAGTTTGTTACATTGTGCTTCAAAAAAGGTATAATAACCACAATCCATGATGGTAGCGAAAGTGACTGATCAGACTAATTTAGTACTTTTCGTGTGTATTTAGTTAGTCGACAGATCATCCTCATTGCACGTCGAACGTTTCAGTCCATAAGTGCTCGGATCCCCTCCTCGGCAAATCCCGCAGCGTGTAGCGGCTAACGACACCAGTTCTGTGTTGGTTTATCAATCTTCTTTGGCTTCCTGCGTAGTGTTCTTGTTTGGCCAACCCTCTTTTAATTTGCTGTTCTCGCAGTCTGGCCATGGTATAGTTTAGTTTAGTTTAGTTTAGTCGTTGGATCAACATCACGGCACACGGTTTAACCCATAAGTGCTCCGTTTTCCTCCTAACTCAAACCTGAGTTTGGAGAAACTCAGCTCAATGCACGAACTCCGTTGCATCGGCGAGGATCCTGAAATGCTTTGGGTAGATTTTTAACTCGAAATTTTGCCCGGGCAGCGCCGTTAGGCTACTCTTTTTCCATTTCCAACTGCCAAGGGATTTTTTACGCAATAATACACACGGGTGTCCAATCTCACTACCAAGAGACCAGGGGAAATTGCTGGAAGTCCAGGTGGATTTTTTAAATAAATCCTGGTCCTCACCGGGGCCTGAACCCGGGACCTCCAGCACTCGAGGCGGACACCATACCTCGAGACCACTCAGCCCCCTAACCCCCCCCCCCCCCCCCCCACTGGCCATGGTTGTGGAGTCACAGTCATCACTTAGTTCACGCAAAAGTCTTACTTCTCGTAGAGCATTCAGAAAGTCAGCCTGGTCAATGGCGCGTCCGTCCTCCACGGTAGCCTTACCTGCGAGCTTGTCAGCCCGCTCATTTCCTTGTACTCCCGCATGCCCTGGCACAAAGATGAAACTAATCTTTTCCAGTCGAGACCGCTCCATAGACAGCAGCCACTCTCTTCGGATCCACCCTATCTCTATCCTCTTGAGCATGCTCATTAAGTCGCTAAGGAAACATGCCCTACTTAGTGCCTGTGTCTCGAGCCATGTTATTGCTTTACTTACTGCTATGACTGTCATAGTCAGGCTACTTGTGGTCTCAATAAAAGCACCAGAGTCCTCCTTCACAACTCTCCCTCCGGCCTGAGCTGTAAAGGCCCATTAGCTTCTCACACGTCGGACGACTGACCCATCTTTGTAAATGACTGCATCATCCTCTAAAGAATTCTCGAAAATCAACGCTTGTACTTCCGCCTCCACAGCAGTCGGATTTTCTTGTCTGCAATTTATGTCTAGCTGGATGCAAACAGAAAAGGACGTACAGAATTATGTTGGCACATGTACCCAAACCTCGCCAGGTTCTAAGTCCTCAAGTGAACACACCTGTTGAAGAATGTCTTCACGATCTTCCAATTTTTAAACTGCTGCCCTTCACCTTCCTAATTTCTCTATCGAGTGGATGTTGTCTGTTTGCGATAACTCTGAGGTAGACACGTGCTCTGCAAATTTGTATTCTGTCTTCACTGGTTGGAAAATCAAGAAGGTAGCGTATCGCCCTGCATGCTGTATCTCTTGTACATCCAAGAATAATGCGCATATTTTCGTTCTGTATTCTTTCCATCCTTTCTATCTGCTTACGGCTGAGAGTCAGGATCGCCATCGCATACACAAAAACAGATATGACCAGCCCCTCGTATAGAAGACATAGATGGAGCTTCTCACAGTTTGCTGCCACCATCACCCACATAGCAGCCAAACCCCGCTTGGCCTTTGTAATCACCAGATCAATGTGCTCATTATAAGCAAGGTTTCGATCAAAACGTATCCCCAGGTAATTAATTGCCTGCGTTCTTTCCACAGTTTCTGAACACAGATTGACGTTGGTGTTGGCGTGTTGACAATATGATTATTCAACGAGAACCATGTCACTGTTGCCTTTGTTGGGTTGACCATTGCCCCAGCTTCAACACACCAAGTACTTATGCGTTTGAGTCCGGTGTGTAGTTCTACAGCAACCTGATCTCTGTTCTTACCATAACTATACACTATCCACTAAAACATAGTCGGCATATGACAATATCCTCCCCAGTCCAGTGATCTGCTCGCTGGTGATTCTCAGTGTAGGCGTTGAACAGCACCGGAGATAATGGTGATCCCTGTGGTAGGCCAGGATATATTGTTGTTGGTTCCGAAGTCCAACTTCCATATCTAAAAACTACTTTCCATTGGAAGAGGGCTGCAGCGATCCAACTAAAGGGAAAAGGACTTATCTTGATCTTGAGTTCAAAAAGCTGAAGCATTAAAACATCCAATTGCACTCTGTTGAACGCGTCCTCAAGATCAGTCGCTGCAGCAAAGGTTTCACTGCCTGAATGGAAACCTTCATAGGCATCGTGGGCAAAAACTGCTGCATTGGTCCAGGTTTCTCTTTTTGGACGGTACCCTCCCAGGGTGGGTGGGACATCACCTTGTCTCTCTAGCTGGCTTGGTATTTTTCTGGCAATGAACTTCTCCAGCAGCTTGCCTATTGTATTCTGCATGGTTATTACTCGATATCCCTGAATTTTTGTGTGGTCTTTGCCAGGCTTCGGCAAGGGAAATAGATAGCTGTGTAACCACTCCTCCTTGATGCTAGCACTCCCTATACTGTTGTTGTACATGTCTGCTAGTTTCTCTTGTTCGTTTTCGCTACACCTATTTATGTCGTCGTATCTTATTCCATCTGGCCCTGGGGCGCTGTATTTTGATCGTCGAAGCACAGCCGTGATTTCTTTCACTGTAACTGTGTCTTCATCCGAAATGTTCTGGGTCTTGCACCTGTCTGAGGTGACCTCCTTGGCCAGATTTCGGCCTCTCATGCCTGTCTGGTTGCTCTGCTCTAGATAGCGTTCAAAGAGGGCTTTGCCCTTGTCCTCATCAGTCCACTGCCAGAGGAGGTCAGCACCTTGGAAGTCAGAAATTCTCTTATTCTTGACTACCCCACTCATGCTTTTATGTAGTCGTCAGAACAATTTCAGTGACTTGTCTGTGCTTACTCTTTGACATACCTCTGCCCATTTTTCACTTTTAACCACCTTCAACAATTTTTTTTAATAGCTTACTTTTGTGTGCATCTCTCATTCTAAGTGCATGCAGGGACTAGGATGGGCAACTCTGCTCTTCTTGGCGATTTGTCATTTTCTTACTACACTACGCTTATCTACCCAGGCCTTCTCCACCTCAAAATTCCACCACGGTGACTGCTCCCAGCTTTTTTTCCTGCCGTGAAGCTTTCTAAGCTTGTTGCGTCTTGTTTTACTCACCACATCTTGCCCTGTAATGCCATACTGGAAAGTCTTGACCGTTGACTTGTGATGCATAGTTTCTTCACCAATATGTTGCAAGGGTGGTGATCGCTGCCGTGGTATCCTAGGATACCCCATCTGCACACTGTAGTGAGTGAAAGAGAAACCAGCGCCAGATCAATAGCACTGTCCTCATCACCTGGGCGGCTTGCTGTCCTGGTTACACAGTCATTGTTGATAAGACCAGGTCAATGGTTTCAAGTGCAGTCTCGAGCACCTCCACCTGTGTGTTTGAGGAAATGTTTCCCCATTATCTGCCTTTAGCGTTGAAATCGCCACAGAAAATAACATTTCTCTCGTAACCTAATGTGTCACATAAGCACTGCCACTTCTGGGAATCCAAACTCTCGTTACGGGCATAAGCATTAACCAACACGAATGGTAGACCGGATTGAACTCTTACCGCCTGTATTTGTATGTTGTAATTGTCCTAGCTGGACATGTCTAACTTTAACGCCACCAAGCTGTCGCGAATGAGAATCGACATTCCCAGATGTCGCCTGTTGTAGAAGCATTTGAAGCCGGAAATTTGGAGTAACTGATCACCCAGCTACGATGTCGTTCCTGTATACCAGGTTGTCTAGAATAGGGCCCCGTTGATTTACGCTGGCACAGTTCCCATATAGAATACGGGTATTCCTGAGGCCCAGACGGTCACACTTGAGTCTAAAATGTCTTGCCCCCCCCCCCTCGTTTTCCTTGCCGTTTGCAGCCACCCCGCCGTCCACGTCGCCTTGTTAAAAGCACGGAGCACAAACGTTATTTCGCCATTTTGAAAAACCGAACACCACAGAAACATGCACGCTGCGAAAATTCACTCAAGGATAGCTTCGCTCAATGCACGAACTCCGTAGAATCGGCACAGATCTTGAGAAGAAACTCCTGTTTTTACATCCTACCACGCAAATTACATGCAAGAGATGAAAAAATCCATCTCCTACGCGAAAATTGAACGGTCTCAAAAACGACCCAACCGTCCGTCGCCATCTTAACCTTTAAAATCAGACCAGAAGTGATCAGACTAATTCGCGTGCTAAATTTTCGTCCACAATAGGTGCGTGTGGGCACATGGTTATTTCCACCATCACGCACAACCTGACGTCTCACACTCTCAGTGTAAGTCCTATCTACAATCATTCTCTCCTTTGTCTTTATGCCATGCAACGAGGTCAGCGGCGACTTGTTTCCAGTGTGCAATAGAAATACATTCATGTCCTTTGTACCGTTCTAGAGGCTTCTTTTACTCATCTCTAAATCACCAAAAAAGATGGTATTTGATATGCTACCATCGGCCATCCTCCTAATGTGTCCTATCCATCTAAGTCTACGAAGACCGATCATGCACCATGTTGGATACGTTGGGTTAATCTCAAAGTGATAGACGAAAGCTGAAGTTCCTCTTTCCCAATGTGAACCTGCCCGTTGTAATTATGTGTGCTGACTTTTCAGCGACTTTTTAAGTTGTAATTATATTAGCCTTTAATGGCTCAATTCTTTGAGTCCATAAATAGAGTCTCGGAAAACAAAGGAAGTCCAAACGGCGAATGATAATAATAATAATAATAATAATAATAATAATAATAATAATAATAATAATAATAATAATAGTCTTGTGGATTTTCCCTGCCCCTCCTCTCTCAGCTAATTAATTAATATCTTGGGTATATTAATAAATGACAAGAATAAAGTAACCAATCAAAGAATTCTTCAACACTCACAGTGGAAATGAAATCTCTTCATATTTAATAAACACCAAACTGGGGTATTGGTTATTCTGTGAAAGAAATAATAATCTCTTCCAAAGGCCATGATATACATATATACCATTAATGCCCCACACATTCACTTCAACAAAATACCAACATTCATCTCAGTTCCCCAGTGGGTTAAGTAATGCTGAATTTTACAAAGTATAAGACCTGTATGAAACTCAAGTCCATTCACTATATGGGTCTATGGAACCCAGTTGTAAAGAATGTTCATTGCCACAAATATATTAAGTTATCAGAGGGAGTGTTGATCAGGTCTAGGTAGGTTGTTAGTTGATTAATTCTCCACTCATGCATGGGTTCAAGTAAAGGTTGCCTATTTAATCTAGGCTGATACCAATTTACCTCTCTTGAGTTGCAGGTAGTTTCTTTCATAATAGTCTTCTATATCACTCTAGTCAGGAGCTCCGATCAAGAGTCAGACCTGGATCGGTATGGATCCAACCACTACCTGAAATTCCAGCATCACACATATATCTAATGATATCATCAATACATCTCTATGATCATTAGAAATGGAAGAAGGTAAAACCCCAAAGAAATACACGGAAAATAAATAAAGGGAATTTTGACCCGAGGGAACAATAAACAATGGGGAAGGAGGGTCTTAGTGTTCACCAACAGTTATCAACTCCATAGCTGGTCCCTCTCCAGCCAATCCTCAATTACAGGGCGCTCAAGGTTTAGACTGCCAGATAAGCAGTGTCATCTTCGCCCATGCCTGTCACCTATGGTCTCCAGGTTGAGTATTGATCGATTCGGAATTTGACAACTATGTTCACCATTCCCTCTTTTTACGTAATTATTTTCCTTAGATATCCTACATCTTAAAAGAAAAGGCCTCACACATTAAGGGTCTTAATTCGTTCCTAAATGCAAAGAGCATTTACTTATAAACAATATAAGTACATTATGACATCATCTCCGTTATAACATTCAGGCGGATTCTTCCCAATCAATTACTTTGAGAAGGCGCATTCTCCCTCCTCTTCAACCATCCATCCATCATTTGCCATGCCGATAAGCGTGGGCGGTCATATTCTGCCATCTCACTCGATCATCAGAGTGGTGGATCAGCTCTGTGTTCCTGTCTCGACCATGCCACGTGACCAAGCCATCCAGGTATTTACTTCTCGGTCTTCCCCTTGGTCTCTTCCCTTCTATCTTGCCAGTCGTCACCAAGTTCTCCAATTCATTTCTTCTCATAACATGCCAAAAAAAATTTGACTGTCTACGTCTAATGTCCTCTTCAACATATAGGTATATTTGAATAATGAAGACACAAACAACAGGTTGCACGATTTATTGTCTGGCATATTTCGCTGCATCTCGTCAGGTACATACTGCAGAATTCACACAACATAAAGTAAATTAACTACATAAATCCTCCAAGCTGAAATCACAGTAATGTCAATTGTCTACCACGGTAATTTTAAGCTGACTAACATGTCTTTCTGTTTGCACAAATATGGCTTGCGTTGATTGATCATTATTGCTTCTGCAAACTTTAACAAGCGAGTATTTTGTGTGTTAAACAACACGTTAAAGGTAACGTCTCTGTCAATCACATGGTCACTTTCGAGAATGTGCCTAGCAATTGATGACGCGGGAAGCTTCTGGTGTATCGGCCCCACTAGGCTGGCATCGCCTGTGTGTCATATCTTGTCGACCCATTGAGGTATGTGTTCTGACACAAGAAAGACAGAAGAAATAAGTTAGAGAACTTGGTGACACTGACAAGATTGAGGGAAAAGAACATGGGTACGGCAGAGAATTAAATGTCTGGATGGTTTGACCAGATGGCATCGTATGACAAGAACACAGAGTTGATCTGTGACTCTGGTGATTGTGTGAGATGACGAAGCAAGACCTCACACACCGTATATTACATTGTGATATTTCTTTATTTTTAGGGACCACCATAATTT
>OY992881.1:58918793-58951293 GCA_963921405.1 Cepaea hortensis
TTGGGGTTCATTATTACCTTCTGTCCACCATTTACACCGATTGTCCCCAGGACGGTTCCCGGATGACACTACCCATATGACGACTGTGTACACGAGAATACACTTAACTGACTATAAGAGAACAACCTTATAAAAGGCGAATCTAGAATCTTTATTGGAGATTCCGACTCGAACACACAGATGAACAAACCAACAGACAGACATACAGCAATGAACAGTCAATTGGGTGAGAGTAGTCTGCTTGACATTCTCATCATCCCACATAGGTATGTCAGTGTAGTATCGAGTGTCAGTGTGTAGATCGAGGTGGTAAAACACATTCATCTGATCCTGTATGATGCCTACTGGAGTTTCGGAATTTGTCCAAGTAAAGTTCAACAGCCACTAGTCACTTGGCTTTTAGCACAATCGAAAGTCACAGCACATCGTCACAGCAAATAGGCACTCAGGAATCAGCAATGCGACAACAGCCCGCAGCAAAGGGCACTCGCCCAAAGGAACATCTAAAGGGTTACTGTAGGCAAAAACAGGCCAGGTGTGCCCATCCATCACACCCTTGCACAATACACACTATATCAACATGCATCCACACTAAAATCCCATTTATTGTGGTCAGTTCCTCCAGCTCAGACCACAATAGTATTACGTCTGACTTTCCAGACATGTCTCACCGACGGGTTAAGTTACGACTCCTGGTAATATCAACGTAAGTCAGTAGCTTTCCAGCCACAAGTCTCATACCTAATTGATAGTAGATATGATGAAAGGTTCCATTCATGAGGATGGCAGAAATCCATACCTCCCATGAAGATTATCAAATGTTATGGCCTGGATCATCCTTCCTAATCACCATTTTGTCCCATCAGGAAAGTAGATAAGCCTATCAGGATACCCCAGGTAAGGACTAAGACACCTCCAAGGTTAATGGAAGATACTCAAGCTACATTGATAACTAACCTGAAATACTGAATTAAAGACCAGACAGACAACAGACGAGTTTCATGTTCTTGTGTTTGCCGCTTCCCGCCTTTCTGCATCGGATAACTGGATTTCTGTTGTGTGTGGGTGTATGAATATATAGACACTCATCACCTGAGTAAATTCCTTTGGCTTCCTAGGAATTGTGTCCAATCAAACATCCCAAACAATCCGGTTCCGATGAAAGTATAGAGACAATAGAAAGATAGACCCGATGACAAAGTTTTCCCTTCTCAGTAAGTAACTGTAAAATCATACAACACTGATGAAATATCCATGCGTTACGTGAGTGGGTGTTTCCCCACCGTTATACTGGCCCAAGGTTCAATCCCTAGTAGGTGTGAAGATATCTTTCCCCCTTCTGACTAAGCCCGGTTAAATAACAACAGGCCAATAAGTCGATAACAACTTCCCAGCTTATAGCCTCCTACCTATTTGGGTTTCACCGTAATTAACGAGAAACGCATGTGGTTCTCGCTCGTCACATGAGTGCTTGACAAGTACTGGTTTCAACCACGCCACCTGATGATGATTGAAACATACTAATGTCAACCTCGTCCGTTAAGGGAATCAAATTAAAGCTATGTTCAAGAGGAATTCTTCTGTCAGAACCATAATTCCCTCAAATATCCCATTATTAAGATAGGGCGTCGAATGTATTGTTCATTTGCTTCCACCAGACTGCCCCACTGAGCTGGCTAGCAAAATACATTTCGTCGTGTCTGCTGAACACTGTCCTCAGCTTAATCTAGGTCATAGTACACACACAGGCTTACTACACAGTTAGCATGCCTGATCGAGACCCAACTAACAGCCGGTGTCCGCTGACTCGAGGTCAACGTGTACATATCGGTCAGAGCACAGGATACGGCGCAACTGGCCGACCTGGTCAAGAATTGGCCCACAACTGAAATACAAACTATAGCCAAGCGACGCCAAGTATAAAAGTGTGTTACCTTTAAAGCTTAGGAACAACTATGCAACAGACATCGACCCGGTAGGTTCATCAGGCTCTGGGCTGTAGGTCCCCTCTGGAGCCCCAAAAGTACAACATGATACAGCTGATCAAAGACACGGCCTCTCGTCTCAAGGACAACAATGCCACCACTGTAGATCACTCTATAATTCCATATGAATTGCATAAATTACAGCTGGCGGACACGGCCGTGAAAGGATAGCTACAACAACACCATTAGCTGTGGAACATTCTCCGGCTCCCCGTGATGTCAGTTATACAGCTGGCCATAGAAGCGGCCTCCTTTCTTGATGACTGTCTACCGAATGGCCTCTTCGTGTCAGGTCTGGAAGAACACACTCACCGAACCTGCCGAAAACTTCCGAGCATTACCTCACGAAAGTGAAGGCAACCCAGCATTCCCCGAGTTTTAGCAGAGTGTGCGATTTACAACAGAGAAGATCTACGCACACTCAAAGAGTTGAGTTATGATTCTCGGGACCCCCGTGAAGTTCATGACAATCCCGATTCATAACATCTCTAGGACCCAAAAAGACGGCCCTAACTCTTTTTCTCTCGGAAATCCCGCCTCACCCGCCTTAAAATGTGGCCTAGCCACCGAGACGGGGTGGGGTAAAGTTGGTAATGTGTTGTCCCGTCTGAGACGCACTTGCGTTTCGCGACAATAGCCCCTCTCACAAACAAAAGTGAGGTATACCGAACTTTTGTTTCGAAGTGGTCTCAGCACGGGCAACCCCCAACTCATAATCAGGTTAGAATATCCCAGCCGGGAATTCTCTTCCTTCCGCGCAACTCCCTTTAAATCCAAAGGGTGTGTGCAATCCTGACCACTAGCCCCTAGACAATACCTCAGCCCCCTCGTAAGGATGCGTACTGTCAACTATGGTCTCGCCTGAGTTAACAGGACTTCCGGTATTTTCCACTGCCAACTAGCTTTTCAGAACCATTTCCCCTTTTATCCTTGGGAAAATAAAGCTTAGAATCGGGCAGGGGTCCTACCTGGGATTCAGTCAATCGATTTGGTGGACCTCCGTCGATCCACCGACGATGTCTTCTCTTCAGAGGTCTGAGCGAGATATCAGAGGCAATACCTTCCAAGGAAGACGGAGACGTACTCTCGTCTTGTCTACCTCTCTAAATCCTCTTCTCTGATGCCTTCCCGTCTGGGAACGACACACGATAGCTCTTCTTGTAGTGATGTCCTCTCGTCGGAAGATCACTACCCTTGGCCATCAGATCAAAACAAGTATGCATGGTTGCATCTTGTTGTTGAGCCTCTCTCATCCCATTGACGGGGTGGTAAACCGTGGCCAGCTGCTGATCTATACCTCCCTGTGATCTGAATTGTGTTGCTCCTACCACAACAGGTCTAATAGGTTCTCCCAGGACTACGTGTTTGGCCCCTAAAATCATGGGAAAGTTCGGATCAGTTAAGACCGCAGCTCTGATTTTCCCGTTGACATACTTACCTTTGATGTCTACCTTGACTACTGGTACCCGCATAGCCTGGGAACTTTTCATGGCCAATTGCAATTCCATTGTCTCCCCCGTGAGACTCTCTGGATTTACCAGATGTGCAGAGATGATTCCCTCATCCTGGAGCTTTGAATCGTGCAGGCATTCCACCTGGTGTCCATTCACCTCGATAACCTCGACCACCTTCGGTCGGTTATCCTCAGGAGACTGTCGTTCCTGATGGTTTCTCTCGATAAACTCGACAACCGCCGGTAGGTTATCATCAGGAGATTGTCGTCCCTGAGTGGTTCTCTCGATAACCTCAACCTCCTTCGGTAGGTTATCCTCAGTAATCCGTCGTTCCTGAGTGGTCATCCCAGTTACAGACATGCACGCTGCATACTGGGTTTCTGTTGCTTCGTTCCTACAACCCTCAGTCTGACACGAGTTAGTTCTATAGCTCCTGCAGAACTTCCTCAGCCCCTCAGGTTTCGCGGGTCGTCGCTTACTGGGATTTTCCGGGGATTTCGTCGGAGTCTGGTTAAAGGAACCCCCCTTTGGTTTTCTGCGGTGTTTTCCTACTTGCGGTTTATCGTTTTACTTACCCTTAGGCTTACCGTTAACTTTGTTCGATTGTGCTAGTGTTTTGTGTGAGAGAACACTAGATTGTTGTGGTGCTTTGTGTGAGAGAGTACTGGAGTCCCCCTGGGCTATCTCGTAGCCTTCGGCCCACCTAACAATGTCAACAATTCGCTCTGCTCCCTGTTCCCCCAAGAAAACCTAGAGCTGTTTATCCATATGAGACTTCATTTGCTCTATGATGATCATCTCCTCAAGACTATCACAGTCTTTTTGGAACCCCGCAAGGGACATCCTTGTTGAGAGATAATACGTAAGCCGTTCTGCATATACTGAGTACATCTCCCATTTCTGCTTTGTAGCAGAATGGAACATAGTCCGGTATTTCTGCGGGCTGATCCCAACTTTATGGAGCAGGGCTTTCCTTAAACTTCATAGTCACTCTCCTGCCCGGAAGGTAATTGAGAGTGGATCTCATAAGCCCCTCCGGTCTGAGTCTTTAGCTCCAGCTCTTTCATCCTGAATTCATGATCGAGCTCAGTCTTCCGAGCTTCATGTTCCAGTGCTAGTTTCTTAAACTCGTGCTCGAGTTCGACGTTCCTAGCCTCATACTCAATTCTCTTATCTTCCTGCGCAAGTCTCTTAGACTCTAACTCAAGTTCAGCTTTCCTAACTTCTCGCTCGGCCTCAAGCTTCTTATTCTCCAAAGCCAGCTTTCTAGCCTCTTGCTCTATAACAAGTTTTTGATCCTCGCTCTTCTTCCTATCCATCTCCTTCTGCTGGAAGTCTCCATCTATTTCTATGACATAGTCCTTCAACTCCTCTCCTCTCAACTATCTCTTCTGCCCTCTCCGATATTTCTCTGAGGGTGGGACGTTTATTCGGCATCTCTTCTGCGGTTTCTGCAACAGAGGTTAACTAACCACAATATGCAAACAGCGTATCAATCAACAGTAAAGGAATAATGTGATGAAGTGGTTGTAATGTGTGTGATTGTCAATATCAGTCGACAGGGGCAGTTAGTCACCGTTTCCCTGACAATCAAGGTATAGACAGAAAATTCAACTGAGAGCTGATCCAGACAGGACAGACTAATCCAATAGTTCTATGCTATCTAGGCAGGATCACAGACCTATAGAACAATATCACACCGAACCATAGTCTCCCGGAACTATATTCTCACAGAACTATAATCTCCTAGAACTGTAAGCCCATAGAACTATAATGTTTCCCTATTCATAGAACTATAATTGCTCTAATTCCCATACATGTGGAATGTATCTATTCCCCTATTGTATGGACTAGATTTGATCTAGTCCCCCATACTGGCCACCATTTATACGTCGTGACAACACAGGCCTGGTTCTCGGTGGTTGCCCAGATATTTTAATTGGGGTTCTTTATTACCTTCTGTCCACCATTTACACCGATTGTCCCCAGGACGGTCCCCGGATGACACTATCCATATGACGACTGTGTACACAAGAATACACTTAACTGACTATAAGAGAACAACCTTATAAAAGGCGAATCTAGAATCTTTATTGGAGATTCCGACTCGAACACACAGATGAACAAACCAACAGACAGACATACAGCAATGAACAGTCAATTGGGTGAGAGTAGTCTGCTTGACATTCTCATCATCCCACATAGGTATGTCAGTGTAGTATCGAGTGTCAGTGTGTAGATCGAGGTGGTAAAACACATTCACCTGATCCTGTATGATGCCTACTGGAGTTTCGGAATTTGTCCAAGTAAAGTTCAACAGCCACTAGTCACTTGGCTTTTAGCACAATCGAAAGTCACAGCACATCGTCACAGCAAATAGGCACTCAGGAATCAGCAATGCGACAACAGCCCGCAGCAAAGGGCACTCGCCCAAAGGAACATCTAAAGGGTTACTGTAGGCAAAAACAGGCCAGGTGTACCCATCCATTACACCCTTGCACAATACACACTATATCAACATGCATCCACACTAACATCCCATTTATTGTGGTCAGTTCCTCCAGCTCAGACCACAATAGTATTATGTCTGACTTTCCAGACATGTCTCACCGACGGGTTAAGTTACGACTCCTGGTAATCTCAACGTAAGTCAGCAGCTTTCCAGCCACAAGTCTCATACCTAATTGATAGTAGATATGATGAGAGGTTCCATTCATGAGGATGACAGAAATCCATACCTCCCATGAAGATCATCAAATGTTATGGCCTGGATCATCCTTCCAAATCCCCATTTTGTTTCATCAGGAAAGTAGATAAGCCTATCAGGATACCTCAGGTAAGGACTAAGACACCTCCAAGGTTGATGGAAGATACTCAAGCTACATTGATAACTAACCTGAAATACTGAATTAAAGACCAGACAAACAACAGAAGAGTTTTATGTTCTTGTGTTTGTCGCTTCCCACCTTTCTGCATTGGATAACTGGATTTCTGTTGTGTGTGGGTGTATGAATATATAGACACTCATCACCTGAGTAAATTCCTTTGGCTGCCTAGGAATTGTGTCGAATCAAACATCCCAAATAATCAGGTTCCGATGAAAGTATAGAGACAATAGAAAGATAGACCCGATGACAAAGTATTCCCTTTTTAGTAAGGGAACTGTAGAGTCACACAACACTGATGAAATATCCACGCGATACGTGAGTGGGTGTTTCCCCACCGTTATACTGACCCACGGTTCAATCCCTTGTAGGTGTGAAGATATCTTTCCCCCTTCTGACTAAGCCCAGTTAAATAACAACAGGCCCATAGGTCGATACCAACTTCCCAGCTTATAGCCTCCTACATATTTGGGTTTCACCGTAATTAACGAGAAACGCATGTGGTTCTCGCTCGTCACATGAGTGCTTGACAAGTACTGGTTTCAACCACGCCACCTGATGATGATTGAAACATACTAATGTCAACCACGTCCGTTAAGGGAATCAAAGTAAAGCTATGTTCAAGAGGAATTCTTCTGTCAGAACCATAATTCCCTCAAATACCCCATTATTAAGATAGGGCGTCGAATGTATTGTTAATTTGCTTCCACCAGACTGCTCCACTGAGCTGGCTAGCAAAATACATTTCGTCGTGTCTGCTGAACACTGTCCTTAGCTTAATCTAGGTCATAGTACAAACACAGGCTTACTACACAGTTAGCATGCCTGATCGAGACCCAACTAACAGCCGGTGTCCGCTGACTCGAGGTCAACGTGTACAAATCGGTCAGAGCACAGGATACGGCGCAACTGGCCGACCTGGTCAAGAATTGGCCCACAACTGAAATACAAACTATAGCCAAGCGACGCCAAGTATAAAAGTGTGTTACCTTTAAAGCTTAGGAACAACTATGCAACAGACATCGACCCGGTAGGTTCATCAAGCTCTGGGCTGTAGGTCCCCTCTGGAGCCCCAAAAGTACAACATGATACAGCTGATCAAAGACACGGCCTCTCGTCTCAAGGACAACAATGCCACCACTGTAGATCACTCTATAATTCCATATGAATTGCATAAATTACAGATGGCGGACACGGCCGTGAAAGGATAGCTACAACAACACCATTAGCTGTGGAACATTCTCCGGCTCCCCGTGATGTCAGTTTTACAGCTGGCCATAGAAGCGGCCTCCTTTCTTGATGACTGTCTACCGAATGGCCTCTTCTTGTCAGGTCTGGAAGAACACACTCACCGAACCTGCCGAAAACTTCCGAGCATTACCTCACGAAAGTGAAGGCAACCCAGCATTCCCCGAGTTTTAGCAGAGTGTGCTATTTACAACAGAGAAGATCTACGCCCTCTCAAAGAGTTGAGTTATGATTCTCGGGACCCCCGTGAAGTTCATGACAATCCCGATTCATAACATCTCTAGGACCCAAAAGACGGCCCTAACTCTTTTTCTCTCGGAAATCCCCCCTCACCCGCCTTAAAATGTGGCCTAGCCACCGAGACGGGGTGGGGTAGATTTGGTACTGTGTTGTCCCGTCTGAGACGCACTTGCGTTTCGCGAAATATGTATTCACTGCTATAAATATCATTCAACAATTTGGTTAATATATCTACTCCAAGTTATCCCATTACTTCTATTTCTTCTATTGTGATTCCATCTGGACCAGCTGATTTTCCCTTTTTCATATGCTTGATAGCGTCATCAACTTCTTCTTTTAGAAATAGGTGGACCTTCTAAGTTACTTTCTTCTGTTAATTCTGCCCTTTCTCCATCATATAAGTCTCTTATATACTCATTCCACCTCTTCATTTTAGCATCTTCTTCCAATAATATACTTCCTGTTTTGATTTTAAACAACCTGTATTTATTCTTATTTTCTTCCTATAATCTCACTGAATTGTTTGTGCATATTTTGTGTACAATATACTCATTCCACCTCTTCACATATAGTACAACTCATAAACATTCTCTATCTAGGCCAACAAGCAGCGGTTAGAATTGATTGCTTGATGGCAAGACATCAGACTGGTTTGACATCAAGCAAGGAGTCCGCCAGGGCTGTATGCTGTCACCCTATTTGTTTAACCTGTACGACGAAAATATAATGGGAAATGTTAGAGATGATATAGCCAGAGAGCAATGTGATGCCCTAAATATTGGTGGTCATCTAATACCAGAGATTCGATATGATGATAATACAGTATTACTATCCACATCGCAGAATGGTATAGAAAACCTAATAACCTCAACCCAAAAGAATGATGAAAATTACCACTCATATCTTAACATAGCAAAAACAAAGATGATTCATATATATAAAACTGCTATGGAGAAAGAAATATATGTTAATGAGGAAACATTTGAAGAGTTTATTCCACCCGTACTTAAGGTTAGACACCGTAAGGTCAGCCCAGGCAGTGGCGACATTGAAAATAGCGTATGTTATGTTGTATCTCTTCCAAAATTCTTTGACAGTCATGGCATCATCAGATGTAATCAAGCCTTCGATAAAAGCTTTATGTAACGTCGCTTCATATTTTAAATTATGCTCTGGTGCATAGGCTGGATAAGTAGAGATGTATTCGCTGGGAGAAAGAGGCATGTTATTTTCCCATCATCACTTTTGAGTTCACAAGAGGGATGTGTCTGGGCATTGTCCATTAACAGCAGTGCATTCTGCGGCAACTGCTTTTCAGACATATGAGCTCTAACTTGAGGCACAAAAATGTAGTAAACAATTCTGAAAAAACAATTGTTTGGTGTATCGAATACACAACAATAGCACTGTCGTGACGTTATGCCGAAAAAGTTAATCAGGGCACTATGAAACAAAACATTCATTCGAACACACAGGCTACTCTGTCACGACTGAGACCAGCACCTAACACAATAGCGACTGGTTAGTGATGGGTTTGTGGCACGCCAGATCAAACTCAACTTCGCCACCGACGATTGGTTACTTCATATAGTACAGTCACTTCCAGCTTTATAAAGTAGGGTATAAAAGTAATCCGCGGACAATTTTAAAGATACCTGTTTGTTTGTTGATACTCGCGCATTTTTAGACGATGACGGATAACAGAAACTGACTGTTACACGAGTGACTGTTAATTGAAGTGTTACTGTATTTATTAAACCACCATCATGTGCCTTGCCGATCATGCTTGTCCACATCTAGTGATCTCCAGCAGCATGTATCAGTTCGGGCACGGGCACATTTCTTTGTCATGACAAATAACTGCCCAGAGTCTTTTATTTTATGTCCTCCACTAACTCTATATACATACATCTTTCCTCAAACGCGCGAAGTGTAAAACGTGGATTGGATTTTAATATTTAAACAAAAATAGAAATATAATAATTAGCAGTGGGGAAAAAAAAGAGATTACACTATTGGTGTGTATATACAGAAGGATATGGCGTATTATGTGGTGAAAATAAAACCAATCAAATTCATATGTTCTAGAGAGAACCTCATCTCATCTTATCGCATCTCATCAAGTTCCTCTTGTACCTTGCGGTGTCGAGGTGAAGGATAAACAGCAGGAGAGTACCCGCTTACGGGCTTCATGTATCGATATTCCCATGGACTCTGTTATTCCATGCGTCCATCGTTTACGTAGGCGGCCTCTTCCTCTGCTTCCATCTGGTCTGTACACCATTGCTTGTTGTGGTATATTGTTAGTTGGTAACTTACTTGCATGGCCAAACCATTTAACTTGCTCCCTTCTAATAAAATTTAGCCGAGCTTTAACCCCCACTTTAGTCCTGATTTCTTCATTTCTGATCTTATCTCCTCTTGATACATTGAGTAGTCTTCTCAGTAATCTGATTTCTATTGTTGTGATTTTTCTTTTCTCTTTTTCTGTCATTGTCCAGGTTTGGCATTGGTAATATAGAGTTGGTAGGAAGATTGTGTTGTAAAGTTGAGAGAATGGGAATGAAAAATAGAGTTGTTGAAAAAAAATAAAGAAATGAGACATTTTAAATGCGTTAGCCACTTCAAAAGAATCTTATAAAAACCATACTGGAGTGAAAGGCAGGCCAACAAGACGTAAACATCGACACAAGTAGAAAAATAGCTTCAAAAGATGGACAAAGAGCAGTTTATTAGTGTAGAACAAGGGCAAGAGATAGACCATGATGAAGATCCATTGTAGCCAAACTTTATTGTGGAGACGGAACCTGATTGACTGATCTTGGCAGTTTCTCTTAACTTGTCTAAAATACTATAAATTACTGCCTTTGATCGCCCTGCTGAATGATGATGTCATGTATCTAAAATATCTTTCATAATGCCAATTCTTGCTCAGTTGTCCTCAATTTATGAAATAAGTCAAAGAGAATTTATTTGCTGCGTCGCTAATTTTCTTTGTTGAGGTAATTGCGTTATAACGTTCGTGTAATGGTTCGGACGTGAGGATCCTGACACTTCACACACCTACTCTAAGTTCCTGATACGGTAGCTTTTTGTTTTAAGCAGGCGCGTTGGTGTGATGGCTAGGACGTTGTGGCGACAGTGGCGTGAGCGAGGTCTGACGAGAGTTCGGTTTCGGTTATCGACGTTCGCAACGGAAGGAAAAAACCGGCCTCTTATTCCTCTGTACAATTATGCCTACAAAATGTGAAGGGCCTTAAACTGCACATACCACAGCAGATTCCTACTACGGGATTTGTTTATTTAGTTTAATAATTATGTTGTTGTTTTTTTTAATGTAGATTTGGATATGTGCACCTTTCGGTGGGCACATTCAATTTATTCCCGATATTTGTTAATCAGGTTAGTCTATAGGACAATTTATGTCATTGGTGGATAATGTTATTGATGTCAGAAGATTGTTGGTATCTTGTCTACTTCTTGCCTTTAGGCTCGAACATCATATAATGCTAGAGCTCATAAAGACCGATTCATGCATTACATTATTAAGTGTGTTAACTCCAACAATAGATTAACTCTTAATACACCACAAGAATAACTGGCTCTGTGGCGAAATAGTTACGAATTCAATTCTTAATCCCGCGTATTGCGTAGTGCGTTCGAAACACAGCTAGGGAATATTTGGAAGCAGACCATCTTGCTTTGATTTCTATACAATGGTATGAGTGCCGGTGGTTCAGAAAGCAATAGCAAACTACTGAACGTAAACTTGTCCAGGAATCACAAACACTTAAAAGATACTGGAGTTGACTGCTACGTCCTGTAAAGGATATGCAACTAACTGTAACATCAGAAGCCGGAATCCGCAGTAGCGAAGTGGCTGGCACGCTTGTCTGATTCCTGAAGGTAATGTGTTCGAATGCTCACCGAGAAGGTTTTTTTTTTATTATTTCCCTTTGGCTCCCAGATCGACAAAGCCGAAACTATTATTGTCCTGGAAAGTACTAGGGGCCAGGTAATGTTGACTACGCAGCTCATCGAGTGTCGATTTTTTATTTTTCATATCCTTTACAGGACATCGCTGTCAACACCAGCATCTTTCAGCTGTATGTTGATTTCTTGGCAAGATTACGCTCAGTAGTTGCTTTCTGAGCGGCCGGCTCACATACCCCGTAAGTTACCGATACGATTCGAACCACTGCTGATTCTCACCGTCATCACGTCACCGACGAGAGTATACGAGATTACGGAGAAAAGTCATAATCTCTAAGCCACGAAGTCGGCGGAGTGTCGATTGATCTATACAAATATGAGACTAGCAGAGTATAACCAAGACGCCTCAATGCGTGACAAATGGTCCTTTACATTGTATTTTGAATAATATCTCATGTCACGTACACCTCCTTCTATCAGTGTCTCTTAGGTTATAATTTCATAAGTGTTCATTTGCTATAGTTTTCATCTGACTACAGTTACTGTGAGGTTGTATTTACGTAAGGGTTCGTTCGTTTATTCTGCCATCAGTGTTGTTTGGTTATCAGTTTTTTGTTTTTTTTTAGGTTGCAAATCCTCTATAGGGCGCTGTTGTCAACACCAGCATTTTACTGCCGTTGTTGATGTCTTGGCAAGTTTTACGTTCAGTAATTTGCCATTGCTTTCTGAACGACCGGCTAACATACCAATACGTTAAAACCAGCGCGACACGGTCTGCTGCCATATCGTTCACTGCTGTTTTTCGACCGCGTGTAAGCGGCATTACGAATCGCATCGGCAACGCCATCGCCACGGAGATCGGCAATCAATTACTGTTAGGCTCTATGTATGAAAGTGTTCGTTTGGTTGTCAGTTACTGTTAAGTTGTGTTTCCATAATTGTTCGTTTGGTAATCGGGACTAAAGTATACCACAACAATCAATTATGTACAGACCAGATGGAAGTAGAAGAAGAGGCCGGTCACGTAAACGATGGACAGATGGATTAGCAGAGTCATGCATATCTTGATATATGAAGCCCATAAGCGGGCACTCTCCCGCTGTTTATGCTTCACCTCGACACCGTTAGGTGCAAGATGAACAAGATGAGATGAGATGAGATGTTCGTTTGGCTATCAGTGACTGCGAGGTTATATTTCCATAATTATTCGTCAGGCTACTGGCTTGTGTGATTTTATTTGTCTGTAAATTTTCTACCAGCAATAAATTTCAATGAAGATACGGTAAGTGTTGGAAAAGATTCAATTATATGTGCTTTGATAATATACAGCTATGAAGCTTATCAAGTGGGGAAAGTGCTGGGCGCGAATCTGTCTATACTCCATAGTGGTGTGTCAATGAATGATAGATCTGGAGAATGATGCCATCTTATTCGGTTGGATAAGAGTAATTTCTTCCTTTCGTAAGTATCTGTCGTCATTGTAAGAGGGGTGATCTTTGTTCCTTTCCTTTATTTATGTGAGAGTCGATCAATATATGTGGATTTATTTCCAGTCAACTAGCTAGGAACTTCACATAATAGTGACCACTGCAAATAGAGTTAAAAACTCAGTGTGGCAAGATCAATGCAGGCAACTGTCAATTGTCTGTATTCAGTCGTTATTATTCAAGCCATCTGTCCATTTATGTAGTGTGTTTTACCAACAGTGTTTTTTACGTGCCAACCTTGGTTCTGTCTAACTCGCAAGAGGTAAAATGTATAGCACGCTATATAGAATGTTTTATTAAAGCTGTAAAGTTCGCTAAACATATGTTTAATATGAAGAGATGACCTCTGCAGAATAACATCGACCGCCAAATGAATTAAATGTATACAAGGGCATCTTACATTGATTATAATATATCATTGTAATAGATTCCAGCCAGGCACGGATAGGTATCTATAGAGAGCGATCCCTTTAGAGAGTCGATGGAAGATCTACAATGATATTTATGAGCGATATCATATTAAGTATGCATCAAAAGGATTCAACGCTATTAATACTGTTCGACTCTGTTTGGCTATGGATTTGTTTACACACCTTCGGCTCCACATTTTCTTATTTGGCACCTTTCACAACTAAACTGAACATCTGCGCCACCTTCCCGATAATGAAGGATTTGTGTTTTAATATCATTACATTTTCTAATTACATGTTTTTCTGTAGATTTGTTTGTGCTGTTCCTAGGGAAGTTTAGTATAATCGAAACGTCGTTCGTTGTGTCGGAGTAAACTTATTTTTATTTTGTTTTTATTTTCCCCCTGTGATTTACGTTTACCATAGTAGAGTTCGCTGTAAGGTATGTTGTGCACTGTCTGTATTTAGAATGTCTAATATTTTTCGCAGGAGTTACCCGTACCTAACTGTTTTTATTTCCTGTTGTTATATCCTGCTGCTGCCGTTACATCTTTTATGGATTGAAAACTGGGGTTAAAAGTATATAAAAGGAAACTACACTTTCCCACACCTTGAAGCGTATTGGGTGTGTGGTGTTAGCCGCATAGGTTTATAAACTAATCAACAATGGATGGGCGATGCTGTCCAAATCTAGCCGCCAACTTTTACTTCGCAGAATATTTTCTGGTTCCAATTTTAGGCTTGGACGACTAACAAAACTGCCAATAGGCCCTATCCTCGTGGCTTATTCTGGTATGAGGAAACCTCGTACTGTTTTTAGCCGGGGGAACTCTGCGGGAACCTAGCGCGGTAACATTCTCGCAACTTCTAGAAGGGTAATTTTAGGGGTTTCTTTTGCCATGGAGGTAATTGAAGTTGATCAATCCATATTTCGCGTGATTTGGGGGATGTAACCTCCAAGAAAGTTAAATTTCACGAGAAGTTGAACTTCTCGGTTCTCCTCGAGATGTAGAACGAGAACAAGATTCAACCAGTCAACCGGCCACAGTTGTGTTCACTTCTTGCCGTCGAAACGACGTCTTTGTTCTACGCCTGTCTGTCTTGATGGAAGTTAAATCCTGACAGTTACCTATGGCCAGTTCTAAAGGTGGTTTTCATTAAATAAGGTAAAGTGATTACTATGATTTCCTATACGTGTGTAAACGAATTGTCGACGCCAGCCGAATCTGCCGTTTGTGTGTCGAGAACAGGGCAGGTCGTGAATAGTAATGAGGTGTTATTTATCGTTTGTCGCGAGCGAGTCGGATGCTATCAGATCGCTTTAAACTCACTATTAACACGCTTCGTTAGCGATAACTGATATCCGTTTGCGAATAAACAAGGTCTTTACTCGCCCCGTAACATTCCACTCTTTCGGAGGAATATATGCATGACATATCTACCTGAAGGAAACGATTAGGTAGAATGCCCCATGGCGCAGTGGCGCAGGCAATCGGAATTCCGTGGTTACGTACAGCATGCGAGATAATGGTCCCATTCTACTAATCGACTACCAGGGAGTGGGAAGATAAGTTCCACTGGGTTAATATCTTTTACAGTGGTTCAAACGGGGGAGGGGGGGGGGCGGGAAGAGGAACACTGATACTTCTACCCTGTACTATACTCTGATTGTCTTTAATTTAGCGAACGCTAATTTGAGCAACAATGAGGTATTTTCTTTCACTATGATGGGGGAAGAGAGGGGTGAAGAAAAGAGGATGCAGAATGCGTTACAAATATAATAACGCGCACCCAAGAGGACCCGCTCATCCGTTCAATATATGATCATGCCGCTATGATGGTGTGACGGAACGGGGGTTGATTATTGCCTTCTACATGGGGGAAGAAACCATTTACATCTACCACTCTTTACCTTCTACCTAAGAGAGGGAAATAATCGTATAGGCACACACCACTCGAAATGGAAAGGAGTTAGGTGGCATATAAAATGTTTCTCTTCTCTCTGGGACTTGGAACCAGGGGAGAAACGAACTATGGTGACTGAATGAAGAGGGATCGTCAGGGAAGAGGGATCGTCAGGGAAGACGAGAATCCCCCTTCGGATGACCACTACGACTTGAGTAGATGAATATATTCTAATTGAATGAATGAAGAAAGTGCGAAAGAATGAGTATTGTATAAATGGGTTCCGGGCGTCACTGTTGCTGAGACGACCGGACCTGTAAAAGCTGGAACCTAGATCTTCCAAGACGAAGCTGATCAAAGGGTTGCCTGACAGATGATGGTCCATTTCACTCAAGTCTCCTCTCTCTCTCTCTCTCTCTCTCTCTCTCTCTCTCTCTCTCTCTCTCTCTCTCTCTCTCTCTCTCTCTCTTTCTCTCTCTCTCTCTCTCTCTCCAGAACAGGTAGAAAATAGGTAATCTCATCTCATCATGTTCCTCTTGTACCTTGCGGTGTCGAGGTGAAGTATAAACTTCGTGAGAGTGCCCGGTTATGGGCTTCGTATATCGACATTCCCATGGATTCTGTTATTCCCTCCGTCCAGCGTTTACGTGGTCGGCCTCTTCCTCTGTTTCCATCTGGTCTGTACGTCATTGCCTGTTGTGGCATGCTGTTGACTGGTAGCCTACTTGCATGGCCAAACCATTTGACTTGCTGCTTTCTAATAAAATCTAGAGCAGCTTTAACCCCCACTTTAGTCCTGATTTCTTCATTTCTGATCTTATCTCTTCTTGATACGTTGAGTATTCTTCTCAGGAACCTCATTTCTGTTGTTGTGATTTTTCTTTTCTCTTTTTCTGTCATTGTCCAGGTTTGGCATTGGTAGCACAGAGTTGGTAGGAAGATTGTGTTGTAAAGTGCTTTCTTAGTAGTTATTGATACATGTTTGTTCTTTAGTATTGGTGCCATTTGTCCAATGAGTTGATTTGCCTTATTGCACCTATTTTCGATCTCGTCTTCTGATCTGCCATTTGATGATATTATACTTCCTAGGTACTTGAAGCTCTTTACTTGTTTCAAGGGATGTTCGTTTAGGTGAATTGTTGCTGTTTTTTCTTCTTTAGTTATAGTCATTACCTCTGTTTTGCTTGTGCTAATTTTCATGTTATGTTCCCTACACATTTCGTTTAGACTATTCATGTGGTCTTGTAATTCAGCTTCTGATTTTGCTATTAGTGCTTGGTCGTCCGCAAACAGGAGTTCTCTAATGGTTAGATTTGCAGATGGTTCTTCTTCTGTGTTCTCGTCATGCGGTATTCTTGCTGTCTCTGCTTGGCTGGTTTCTTTACATATGTTGTCTATATATGTTATGAACAAGAGAGGGGACAGGACACAACCTTGTCGTACTCCAGATCTTATGGTGAAGGGTTCTGAGTGTCCTCCAGTTGCTCTCACTATGCATTCACTGTTGTCGTATAAACTTCTACATAGGTTTGTTAGATGTGTACTCACTCCATATTGTTTAAGGATTTCCCACAGCTTGTTTCTATCTACCCTATCAAATGCCTTTTCTTGGTCAACAAAGGCTAAGTAGAGTGTTTCATTGAATTCAATTGATTTTTCTATAAGTTGTCTAAGAGCAAAAATGGCGTGTGCCGTTTGGGTCAGTCCGTTTATACTTCTTAGTTTTTCTACGAGCAGTAGAAATAGGTAATATGTCTACCAAATGCTGAGGGCTTGTCGGCGCCGTTCAAGGTCATGTACAGATAGGTTGTTGCAGTGTTCTTTCGCAGATCCTCTACTTACCTGATCGATCTTCGTGTGGTGACTAATGAAGAAGCCTATGGCGGGAATGAAAAGGTGGAGCAAGGCTAGCAACCGAATCCAGTGACCAGGCAGTATTCCATGTGTTGGATCAGAGCACTGGACTCCGGCCTGTGCAGTCCCCTTCATCCATAATATCACCAGGTCTGAAGATCCCTCCATCGAACCACGATTCACTATCACACCCTCAGGGTAAGACATTTATAGTTCTACACCATACGTATGGCTCATATACTATGCTACCAGGCCACAATGAGGCCGAAAGTGACATTGCCATGTACGCTAGGGGCGACTAAGCCCAATGTGAAGGTTTCTCTTCGAGAGTGGTTTGACGTAACCGTGTGAACCAGTGGTTGGCCCCAAAGTCTGAACATTGCTCTATTGGGAAAATTTCCGTTTTCAGTTAGACAACTGGGTCTACATCCAACCGTCTGAACATTTCGTTAGTGGGAGGTCTACCAACTCCAGTCAGACGACCAACTCAGTCACCAGGACGGAAGCCGCTCAGGGATGATACCACAGATCATAACCTTTTGACTCTTCTTTGTCTATCTAGCCATACCCACTTCCTTCATCTAAACATGTCCTCTTCTTTGCTATTTTGTTACGACACATTAAATTATCTTTATAATGACGTTACCAGAGTTCGGTTGTGTCTTCTGGAAAGAGTCCCTAGAGGTGAAAGCCCCTAGGTCGAGTGAGTGAGAGAAAGCAGAGTCCAGGGGCCTGAGGGGTTGGGGGACTAACTACATCCATGTCTTGGCCAGAACTCATCCTGAAGTGTGAATTGTAACCATAGCCCAGCCTACCCCACTGGTATTGTTACAACTACTTGGACGGCCAGGCTTGAGCCCGAATAATCAGAACTGTAAATAGCATGCGAATTCCTTCGGCTACAGTCTAGATTTAAAAATACGTAATCTTGCCAGTGGGTCAGTTAAGGAACATTCACACGCCTTAATACGCATTAGGCATATGGTGAAAGATCCATATTTGTATAGGCCAAACGGCACTCAGTAGGCGATGCAATCAATGTCAGGCCGGTCGCCTTTACTTGCCAAGACATTTCATCGGTACCCATCGGCTGGGCTGCCTCGGAGCCCAGGTCAATTTTAAATATCTGAATCCACTCTGATGTGGGTCGAACTCATGACTACCAGGCCGGCAAGGGAGCATCAAGCCACTTGTAATCTTGTAGGAACATTTATTGCAAATAATAATTATGTTAGTGCAGAACATAGAATTCCCATACATATTTATGTATGTACATTCCCATTAGCCGGTCTCTTTGGCCGAAGGGTTACAACACTTTCTCCGTAATCCCGTTTATCACGCAGAGTCTCGTAGCGGGCGAGAACTGGGAGCGGTTCGTCCCCCACTGGTGACTTGCGGGATAACTGAGCCAGCCGCTCAGAAAGCAATGGCAAACTACTGAGCGTAATCTTGCCAAGAAATCAACAGACAGCTGAAAGATGCTGCTGTTGACAGCGATGTCCTGTAAAGGATATGCGAATAAATAAAAAAAAAAACATTCCCATTACACTAGCCATATTCTCGAATGTAACTGTTTTTGTTTCGTTGCTGATAAAAACATGTAATCGGTCATTTCAGAGTAGAGTTTTATATCCTTCCTAAACTGAAATTGAAAGTATAGCAGCTATTATCATGTTATCTAACATTCGTGAGCAATCATCTAAGAACACTAGCTGCGAAATATGAAAAAGAAATAGCCTTTAGCTATAAAACTATCTGCAATAACTGCTAATTAAAAGACGAATGTAAAGCTCTCGTTTCAAACACATCGTTATAATAATCTCATCTCATCTCATCATGTTCCTCTTTTACCTTGCGGTGTCATAGTAATATGACAGTGTTTAACACAATTCCATACCAAAGTGTGTGCTTGATATTTTAATCGCATTTGTAGGCATATAATCAATAAGGTCTGGGTGTACCTAAACACGAATTTGATGTGTTTAGAAAACACTGTGTTTGTTGTCTAAGTTCAATTATGCGACTTGATTTTTTTTTTTTTTTACATATCAATATCAACATCAATACGATATATTATCGTACAGGTAACTTATGTTGATAATACGTCACGTAAATAAATAAGGAAATAAAGAACTTAGTTTCACGCCATGTTGCACATTGGGTACATAATGCTAGTCACATATTTTTAGATTGACACTGTGGGTGGTGTGGTCATTATTAAGCCACCTTTACTTCCTATTAAATTTTCTGGTGCCCATTTTCCGTGTCGACTTGAGAGCCACGGTCACTGAAAAAATAACCTAGCCTCAAATGAGATTCGAACATATAACAATTAGTGTGCTAGCCACTGTGCTATCCCGGTTCTCTTTCTTTTAAGTGATTAACTGTATATTATAATTATCAGTTGCTATATATGTTCTTTATAAGTGGTTTGTGTTTATCTCAATCTAATAATCCGGAAAACGCACACATGAATGTTCTATAGAGAAAACTACACTAAGGGTCATTCACTGTTAGAGATGGAAACTGCGTTTAGATACAAAACCAAACTTCAAATACAGAGAAGTATGTGTAAATCGTTGTTATAGTCTGTCCACATTTGGGTGCCTCCATATAAACATCCATATCTCAGTAACAAACTGAGGGAAAATGATGATATTTAGCATATAACCTAATCACTATGTCCATCCAACAAAATATTTTTGTTCTGGAGATAGTACAGCAGATTTTAATGTTTGTTTATATGCGGTATATAATTTACGGGTCAGGGATTAAGTCAAAATTTTTCTTTTTATGTATTAACCTTCACCCAGACACATCGGCGCTTTTTTTAATTGTCTCGTGGTACACGTTGTGGCACGAACGGCGCGCAGTTAAATGGGAGTATTCAGAGGTGTCGTCGTAATGTGGGTCCTTTCATGAAACGTGATTATTTTATAAGTCTTACCATTTATCGCAAACATCGGAATGTGTGAATATTGTTGTATGGGATTGAATGTGAAATTGTGTGCACTTCAAAGCATCGCTATGAAGTTGTACTCATATTTTTGTCAAGAAGCTGATCGCAAGAAACTGTTTCATACTCTTACACATCCTGAAAAATGAACAGTGCATGCACTGGGTTTGAGTAAACGGCCATGTAGTCGATGGGTGCAAGAATCTGGAATGAGACCACCACGAAATAAGCAAACGGTAAGTAGAAAGGCAAATGTAGACAGCTTTGACAAGGATGTCATCAGGCAAGCAATTATAAACATGATGGATATCAAAGAAGCAATTACTGTAAGAAACCTTAGGGTTTGGTTGAGAAATAACAATGGCATAGAGCTATCCAAAACAATTTTGTGGAAAATTATAAGGACATTAGGCTTCACGTTTAGAAAGTACAAAGGAGGTATAAATATCATTTGCGAGCAACCGCATTTAGGAGACATGAGAAGCAGTTGCCTACGTGAAATAAGGGAAATGCGCAAAGACAATTATCACATAGTGTATTTGAATTAAACCTGGATCAATGCGCACCACACAAGTGTACAGGAATGGCAATCAGTGGACGGAAAGATAAAGCTATATGTCCCAGTAGTAATGGACAGCGTTTGGTCATAGCCCATGCTGGTAGTAATCATAATAACTTACTACAGAATGCAGGACTCGTGTTCGTATCAAAGCATACAGACAATAGGGATTATCATAATGAGATGAATGGTAATGTATTTAGCGATTGGCTCGAGAATACAGTGCTTCTATCCCTATCTTGTCTAGTTATGGACAATGCATTATATCACAACGTAGTTGCCCAAGACGACAAAATACCTACGGCATCGAGCACAAAGGAAGCGATAAAGATATGGCTCCGAAGGGAAAACATACCATTTCCAAAAACGTGTTTTAAGCTATAATTGTTGTCCCTTATAAAACAGACGCACAAAAGCAAGAAATATCAAATCGACAAGTTGATAGAAGAGCATGGCCATAGGTGCTTGAGACTTCCGCCGTACCATTCTCATTTAAACCCTATAGAGCTTGTGTGGGTTAAAATTAAAGGACAGGTGGCAGCTGGCAATACTACATTCATATTGCCTGACGTCAAGATACTAACCCAGTCTGCGCTATTAACAATTAATAAACCATGTGTTGAAGGAGGAAGATGACTATTGGAGAAAGGATGGATTGAATTTTATGCAACCGAGAGCAGTCATCAACCTACTAGAATCTTCGGACACAGATTAAGGTCTTAGCTGATCGCAGACATTAATCCACATGCACACCTGCTGGGATATTTTGCTCAAACTATTCAGAAGAATTGCAGGCCCTAAACATTACAGCATCGGCACAAACAATACAACTTGTCAATGGCAACAGTTTGTATTCGATAGTGATGAATTTTCAGTTCTGCAAGTCCTCAACGGTGACAAACTGGCGTTGAAAAAAAAAATAAAACAACAACAGCAACAACACTAAACGCATTGAATACCAACAAAAGAGTAATATTGCGGTGGAAACTGACATATTGTGGCATAACAAGAAACTTGAGAGCATACACGTTGCAAATTAGGGGACAACACACGTACATACGAATCAATCTATAAACTTCAATGAAAAGAAAACCAACATCTTGGCCGTTAAGAAGAAAGCCCACTACAGACACATTGACAACTATTTTCATAGTGCAAAACAGTTAATAATCATGTTCCGTCTCTGAACGGTAAACAGCAGAGTAGACAATCTTTCACGAAGACTCAAAGCGGGCCTGTCACCCATGTGTACGTATGAACAAACTACACAGACAGCTAAACAGATCCTTAAAAATTGACACATGATGACTAGATTGCGGTATCATTTCTAGTCTCTCCATACCCACATAAACGCACAGCTATTTGGAAGCTTTCGCAAACTCAATATAAAAAGCTAAATGCATCCTAGTAACATGACTCCTTGTGTACACATTATTAACCAGCAGCTGAAGAAACAAGAAGGAAATGAAAAATAAGGTAAGAAATATATTCCTTCTACTTTCCTGTCAATTTACACATTATTTACCCCATGCCTCTGTAAATTCTCTGTCTTTACTAATATTATACATTGCACCCCTCTCGGGAGTCTCCGTGGTGAAGTGGTCAAGCCGAAGGTTGTGTGTTCGATTCAGGGCCGCGTCCTTCATTTCACGAGTGCATTTTTTTAGACTCCCGAGGGTCGTCGCTGGAGCTACAGAGATCGTGCTCTGTGCGACGCTTTCCGCGCTGCGGAAACAGACTGAGCCATATGGGATAAAAACCCGGTGCAATGCAGTCGACCCTGTCGACTTTTAAGCAACTTTTTTTTTAAATTGCACCCACTCCCATACGAATGTGACTACTCGTTGTACTTGTGTCGTTACCCGAAATGACGTGCTTTACGGGATGACTAGTTTGTTAGCGTGAATTCACTACATTTTCGCCAAATCATCAAAGAAATGTCGCCGCTTTCGATGATTTAAATTGCCTTTGAACTTATCAAAGACATATTCCTTGGGTGGGGATAAAAATAAGACGGCAGGAAAACTTTCATAATGATGCAACAGATAGTTTTCATAAAACTTGATCGTGAATCAAGGCATTCATGTCTGAACAGACTATAGAAGTCGAAACTTTGCTTTCATTTGCAACATTCCAATAGTGAATTTAGAACAGAGAGAGGTACATCTAAATCATTGTTAGATATGGAAACTGCTTTTAGATATAATAGCAACCTTCTATTACAGAGACGTATGTGTTAATCGTTGTTAGAAGACTAAATTTTACTTTCATTTACCATATTCCTATAGTGAACTTCGAACAGACAGAAGTATAATTCATTGTTAGCGATGGAAACTGTACTCGCAAATATAACATTCCAATATCAAACTTCGAAAGGGAGGTCAGTATGGCCGAAAGAATATCAGCGCTCGTTTTTAAACAACCGGTGTGCTGATGTTGAGGTAGCGGGTTGGATTAAATTATTGACTTCTTGTCCTTGACTTGAGGACGTAAATTACAAGCATCTCTGAAGTCGGAGTGGGTTTGTCTGATGGCGAGGGACACTGGAATAGGGAAAGCTAACCCATACGCAAAAATCAGTCCAGTGCACTAGACGTATTAGCACGTATATAGATTACGCAAAAACAGCAACACAAGCTATGGATTACATCAGACACGTTAGAATTAATAAAACAACGAAGGGAGCTGAAACAGAAAGGAGGTGAATCCGATAACAGCAGGATGAAGTATAAATCTTTAACTCAAGAAATAAGAAAGAACACAAACAAGGACACAAATCAATATATACAAGATTGTAGTACCGGAATAGAGCAATATCATAAGAATGAAAGAGATTACTAAATGTTCAAAGAAATGAAATTATTAACAAGAAATGTTCAACCTCAATTGAATGTTATCTGTGACAAGATGCGACATACCTTAACAGAATCTAGACAAATTCTAGAAAGATGGCAGAAGTTCTGCAGAGGAATGTATGATATGAGTGACAGAGAGGATATTAATGAGATACATGAGCCAATGACAGCAGAGACAGAACCTGAACCCTCATTAGATGAAATAGCATGGGTAATACAGAACCTGAATAATGGTAAATCATCTGGATGTGATGAGATACCAGCTGAACTAATTAACGCAGGAGGAGAAGAAAGCATACAAATCTATAACGCATTATTTAAAAAGATATGTAAATATGGTATATGGCCAAAAGATTGGAAGAGAACTATCTTCATTCCAATACCAAAAAGGGCAACCTGAAATTATGCACCAACTATTGAACTGTTGCCCTGATCAGTCATGCAAGTAAAATTCTACTAAAAATCATAATGGGAAAACATCGTAAGATAATGGAAGAAGAAATTAATGTGGTTCAATCTGGATTTAGACAAGGACGGGGAACAAGAGATCACATTCTCAACATGCGTTTAATAATAAAGACGTGCAGAGAATTTAATGTAAACCTATTCTCATGTTTTGTGGATTTTAAAAAGACATTTGACTGTGTACAACATCCGAAACTTTGAGAAATTATGAGGAACATGGGCTTTATATCACATGTAATACAACTCATAAAAATGCTCTATCTAGACCAACAAGCAGCGGTTAGAATAGATGGCGAGACATCAGATTGGTTTGACATCGAGCAAGGAGTCCGTCAGGGATGTGTGCTGTCCCCCTATTTGTTTAACCTGTATGTCGAAAATATAACGAGAAATGTAAGAGATGATATAAACAGGAAGATATATGATGCCCTAAATTTCTCCTAAATATCGGTGGTCATGATATACCAGAGATTCGGTATGCTGATGATAGAGTATTGCTAGCCACAACACAGAATGGTATAGAAAACCTAATAGTCTCAACCCAATTGAATAGTGAAAATCACAACTTATGTCTTAACATAGCAAAAACAAAGATATTGCATACAAATAAAACTACTATGGAGAAAGAAATAATTGTTAATGAGGACAAATTGGAGGTGGTAGAAAATTTTGAATATCTTGGGTCATTTATTACCAACAATGGTGACACAATGAAAGAAATTAGACGACGACTATCAATTGCTCTTAAAACGACTAAATCAACTGAATAAATTATGGAGTGGGACAGATAGAACTACAAAAATTAGATTTTTTAAGAGCATGCACCTTTCCAATTGCAACATACACCTGTGAAACTTGGACACTTACTAAACAAGCTAAACAGCGCATAAATGCCTTTGAATATAAATGTTATAGACGACTTCTAGGAATGTCTTGGTTAAAGAAAAGAACAAATGCATCGATACTTCAAAAGCTGAATATTGAAGCAGGTTGGCTATTGAAGACGATAAAACAAAGAAAATTGAAATATTTTGGTCACTTGAAACGTCACGAAAGTTTGTAGAGAACAATAATGGAGGGGTATATGCCTGGGAAGAAAGGATGAGGAAGGCCAAAGACACGATGGGTGCAGGATGTGGTGGATGATCTCTAGATGGGTGTATCGGACGCGGAACATCTTGCTTATGAATGCGTGGTTTTCAGTAAAGTTGTTAAGGGAGCGAGGTTCTGAAAAGGACATGCTACTGAATGAATGAATGAATGAGTAGACAGCGCTTGGGTTCAAAGCGAGCGAATGCAAAAAAAAAAAAAAAACTACGAAAGATTAACTTAAAATTTCAGCAGAATAAACGAAAATACAACGATGGATGATCTGTAAATCCAGTGAGATAATACGTAGTAATGGTCCCATGAATGCTACCTGGTCAAAAAAGCGCGCTAAAGCCGGTTGTGTTGGCCTACGGGTTTCGGCCCAAGGGCGCATAACAGACACACCGCAATCATATCTTAAAAAACACTCCGGATGATCGCAAAGAAGAAGAAGATACGTAGTAATGGTAACCATGAACAAAATGAATTGATTTATTGTCGTTGACTATATTAGCAGTAAGCAGATGGAAGACTTTTATGGAACTGAAGTTTGACAGATAAAAGAAGGTTATAGTCAAAGTTAATAATGACGAGTGTCTAAATGTCTGTAGTCGAGGCAAGGAAAAGGGAGACAAAAGTAAAGACACTGATGCTTCCTTTGCTACGGTGCTAAGAGGTAGAGAGTAGTTCTGACTTCGTTACGGCCAAGGAAGAGAAGTAGTAAAGGAGAGAGAACCTTACACCGCCCTCAATTGACCAAAAAAAAGATGATAGTAATTAGATAAGAAGATGTACGAGATCTCGGACAAGGGCCTCAACTCTGGACAATAACTGTCATATTTGAGGTCCATGCAATGGATTAAGGTGTTAGATTATGGTAGAAATAGTGGTTGTAAAAACTAAAAGAGACTAAACAAGCAAATCAAGGACAAATAAACAAGCTCTTTATTTATTTCTTCTAACAGAAAATTGCATGTCAATAACAGATACAACAGACAACTGTATATATCAAATAACAACAGTGGGTAACCCCTAACCAATCAGCAGCACTTAAGACAACAGGGTAAACCAAGCACCACAACACAGGTGTTCCAAACAATAACTGGTTAGACTGACACAATAATGAACCTTGACACAAGCAACACTACACAGACCATAAAGCACTACAAAAACATAGGTTACACAACATAAACCCCAAGACGCGACATAAACAAAAGAGTTGTGACACAATTTACTATCCCACCAAGAACCCAGGCCTGCTGACACTAACTAGTCAGTGCTCCTGTAACAATGGAAAACACAATCTATGATTATCATTGTAAAGAAGACATATTAAGCACATGGAGCAATGACACATACAATATAACATTTGAATTAACCTACATATAATAAATGTTTTCCATCAAATTATCCACCTTGCTATTACCTCTAGTTGTACTACTGCTATTCTGAGGTAACCCTTGATGTCTGGCATGATCATTCTTTTGTTGCCTCATTCTTCTTCAAGGTGACTACATATCTAATTGTTAAATGCAACAATCAATTTTGCTTCATCAGATCACCCACTTTATTGTCTTCTCCAGCTATGCCGCTGCTGTCATGGGATTACACTTGATATTGCTAGGATGGAACCCCTAATGCAACAATCTCAATCTGCTCCACCTTCCCATACAGCCCAACATTCACTTACACCAGACATCACAAGCATATGCAACATCTCAACACTGGCCTGGCTAACATATATCAGACACTGTAAGCAAACACCTCAACACTGCTTTAGTTAACACACATCAGAATGACATCCTTGTTCTGGTAAATTAGGCTGTCATTCCTACCTACCAAAGTGGCCGAATATTTTATACATTAATTTGTACCAAGTCACTGGTAACACAGGACAACACAGTATTCCCTATAAACCACATGTTCATAGAACACTATCAATGTTCAGTCCATGATATAGCCACAACCCAACACCACCTATTATATCTTCAGTCTAATGCTCTACAATCCTCTACCTACTGTTACGAACACAGGCAACTGTTTTTCTAACACGCCGTACTCTTTTCTCTAATATAAAACATATATTGACAGGTTGTACTCCTGTGCTCCACATCTGATAGTACGCTTTACTCCTATGCAACAATACACAACATTATTGACTCCGCCACCATCAGACATTCAGTTGCCTCAACACAGGGACTTCACTGGACAACTACCCCAACAATGTCCAAGTTTGCATAAAGAATACCAGCACTAATATGATATCATGAAAGTTACAGCATTTGATTAGCATTACAAACTAACAACCAACAAGCAAAATATATCTAACTATGAAAAGCAACAGACACATATACAATGTGGAATCACCATATTTGTAGAATGTGACAATGTAACACTTGCACATAGAAGAATCATAACATTCACAGAAAGTTAAAGATAAACATGTATTACACAGGAACTCAATTGAGGAACTCTCTGATACCCTTAAGACAGTTCATAAAATAAACACTAGTGGTAAGAGTGCATCATTTATATGAGACTGAATCAAAGCACAACAATGTCCATAGCCGGATACAGAACATTATTACTAATATAATAAACAGTGTACTATATCTGATATCATTATTACACACTAATGTCAACCAGTGTTGTCTAATGCCAACCACACCAGTGTACTATTATTTGTGAGTGGAAAGCAAATGTACAGTTATGCCCTCTATTCCCCACCATTCTTCCTATGATACACCGGTTATAAATTTTGCTCTCTTACGCTTCATGTCACACGACAAATACATAATATCTCTGCGAAGGGTGGTACGCAGCACTAAATCACATTCTTCCCCTCAGTAAAGCCACACTTCATTCGCAGTTGTCATGATTACATTATGATTGCTGATACGCACCCCGCGTATTAAAGTTGCATTATTTCCTACCCCTAGTAGCTATCAATCTGCATGGCGTCCCTACAATTCAATACAATATTTCCTTCACTTCTATTTATTACCTGCATGTTCTAGCTACATAGCTTAACCATTAACCCGTCATTGCCACATATAACATAAGTACTCTTCTCTGCTTCACACATGTTATAAATATTACCCATGATCATGGTTATTTTCTCATAAGCATTCAATTTTATAGCCAGCATGGCTCCAGTCTTTTCATTAACTATAATTTATGACGCCATACATTGTAAGCCCCACATTTCTGCTAGCTTGGGACATTTACAGAGGGACAGCACAAAATCAATCACTGCCTATTTAGCCAGTAACACATTGTTGTCACAGGATAATCATGTGAAATACATTCTCAACAAAATAATCTTGTGCCCTCATGGCTGGCATAACCTGACTTCAATCCTTACCATATTTAACCACCACTAATGACCTATCTTCGTATTCCACACCACCATGCCTGATTGCTTACATCTCTATATACTAAGTTGTTAATATCCTATTTGTATAAAGCTTTAGGGATTCTAAATTAATCTGTAGAACAGCTCATTTTATTACTACTCATCTACATTATCTGTTTGTATTTATTTGTTCCTACAACCTCGCCTAACAGCTTTGTTCACACACATGTTTTCCCCATGCTAATGCTTTTCAAGATGGTAACATGGCTTGTGCTGCGATTTTAATAAATCCATATTAAATTAAACATTTTAAACTTACCGCTTTCTCCTATGACATAGTTTGTTCACTGATGAACACATGGGAAACCACACATCTCTCGTCTCAAGGCGGGCTGGCCACAAAACTATATACACAGGGCCCAAGTGCCTGCCTTCACAAACCGAGCTGGCTGCTACAATCAAAATGGCCTCAGGTCTCTTTGTTTCAAGTGGCGTTTCTGGCATTGTCCAGATTTTTATCTTGAGGCAGACCAAACTAAGATTCATTGGTTTGGCACTATCACATGTCTAAATAATGATAAATGTCTAGTCATAAATGTCTTCAAGGTGTGGGCTGCACCTGGCAGGGTTAGGATCCGCTAGCCTCTCCTATGAGGGGTGAAAAGTGACAATTAGTAGCCTGTCAATGTCTCGCAAACTATACAAGTCAACCCCACCTCCCCGCGGTGTAGACCGGGAAACCATGACCGCGATGTCATGGGCCAACGGGGCTCAGGCTCGCCTGGGGAAGGGGGTAGGTGGGACTCCCTTTGGTCAGATTTTTGTCCTAAACCTTCGACTGGCCTAGCGAGCCGGCGGGGGATTTTCATATTGCTCGTAGAAATACTAGGAAGTACGTATAAACGGACTAACCCAAATGGATATAGTCCAGGCAATGTTAATGGACTAGATTTTATTAGAAAGCAGCAAGTCATATGGTTTGGCCATGCAACTAGGTTACAAACTAACTGTATAGCACAACAAGCAATTATGTACAGACCAGATGGAAGCAGAGGAAGAGGCAGACCACGTAAACTATTGACGGAGGTAATAGCAGAGTCCATGGGAATAATTTAGTTTTAGGTTAGTGTAATATAATTTTTCACAAGCGTAACATCGCGGAAAATATTTCCAGAACGACAAAATCAGAGTTCACCGCAACAATACTAATAAGTTTGTTTCATATTACTACAATCCCATATTTTACAAAGACAGACTCATGGTCCACGGGAAAGCCAAAACATGGAATGGAAAAAGCTGAGATATAAACAGCTACAATCGGTTTCCGGCCTCATTGAAGAAACTAAAACCACAACTCGTCACAAACCAAGAGAAAGGCCGGCTGTGCCTGTCGAATGGTAGTTTCTCAACTCGCCACCACCAAGTGAGAAAATTGTCTAAAGAGAATAGAAGGACCATACAACCAGCAGCCAGTATTTGGAATCAACCAAATGTGGGCCTGACATCTTGGTGTTGTCAACTGTTGACATGTGTTGTGACGCCGTCCTGTTCGGATGAAGGTAAATAGAATATTTATTTTAAATTTTAGTTTAGTCTGTGTGTTCTTTTCCCAGAAGAGGAGTGGTAAGTCAGTATTGTTGAACCATGTGGGAAGTTCTCAACTTAATTTAGTAAGAACTAAATAATATATTCAGTTCTCATAGCGTATGGGTAAACTGTCTATTAAAAATAACCATAGTGAGTTTGATTTTCCTCCCAAAGTAAACAACTGATTTAATGTATAAACATTAGACACATGTTGTACATTTTATCTCTGAAGCATGAAACTCAGTCTGCAATGAATAAGAGTGGTAACTTAAGACTTAAGAAAACTCAGAATTCTTAGTGCAATGGTAAAGACATATGGTACATGTGCCCACACTGATAAGATTTAAAACTAGTTTACCTGTGCCAGCACTGATAGAGAAATTAGTGTAATGTGTATAGTCAGGTAGATTTGAGCACATTAGTCAGTAGATTTACTTTTTGGCATGAGCACATGGACAAACAAATAGTCTTCTTGTAGTTCCTGAACACATGGGAACCAAAAAGAATTCTATAGGTATCATAATGTGTGTGATGTTAAAGCACACATGTGGTAAGGCAAATATATTTTCATGGTTGTCAAACATGGGGAATAATAATATTTGTGGCACATAATAGTGCGTAATCAACCGCGATGCAAGAATTATTATGAGTCATAATGAATTAATGCGGTGAGTGTATCACATAAATTGTATGTATTGGATGAATGCATGTGGTGACTCATGGATTCCATGTTGCTAAATCCTTGGTGAATTTCATAAGCATGCCTACTGATCACATGAGTCTATGTCATTGAAAAGGGCATGCCTGTGGTGGTTCATGTGTGTTTCATTATTGCTTAACAGATGCGAATGTATCATTTGATAAAACCTATCAGTATGAATAACTAATTATCATCCAGGAAATATTATAGTTTCTGATGAAGAATGAGGTTCTAATGTAATGTAATTGTGGTTAAATCTGTGAATTTATTATGATAAAGCACAGAAATATACTAATTGTCATTCCTACAGATATGAAGTGCCTGATGAATGATTGTGAAAGGAGAGATTTCATTGTGATATCAATTATGTTAAACATTTTAAGTTATCATTGGGAAGTCACATCAGTATAATTACCCATTACATGCCAGTATGAAGGATGTTTGATGAATGATTCCTGTGTGATCATCCATACAGATATGAATGTGTCTGAAGACTGAGTGAAATGATCATCCATACAGATATGAATGTGGTCTGAAGACTGAGTGAAATGATCATCCATGTATATGAATATTGTGTCTGAGAATGAGTGAATGCTGCAAAGGAGTATAAGCTAACAATCAATCTCATGATAGAAGGCAACTGTGATGTGTAATGTCATGTCAATCACCAGAGAACTTGTTCGGCATAACCCATAAACTGAATAATAATTTAGTACACTCCGACGCATGACAACACATTGTATAAAATCTCATTCATGTTACAATCATCTGGTTTTGTGCGCTAAGCACGTCACAAACCATATCATGCATTACGCATACTACAAGCATCTGGTATTGAACATTAAGCAAAATCCCACTTTGTAGTTCATGTCACTCATGTTAACACAAATGGTCTAGTGTAATTATAATAATGTAATACAATGGTGATGATGATGATGACTGTAATGTAATGATAATAATGTAATAATGATGATGACAATAATGATAATGATTGTAATGATAATGATACAAGGAAACCATGATGATGTGGATGATGATGAGAATAAATATTACATGCAGAAAAATGGAAGATAACTTCTCACTTGAAGCATTTCATGAAGAAGAATGCACCTGAATGCTATACAAGAATTGATTCCATGATGTACTTATGTTGTTTATAAGCAACTACTCATTACAATGGGAGATGATTTAAATCCCTTTAATGTATGAGACCCCTTTTCTTGAGTAGAAGTAGATTTAGAGAAATTAACTAGGTGCAGGGGAGGATTGTAAACACAGTTGTCAATCCCAAATCAATCAAGATATTACTCAACCTGGAAACCATGAGGACAGGCATAGGTGAAGATGAAACTGCACATCTGCTAGTCTAAGCCTTGAATACCATGTAATAGAAGATTGAATAGAGGACAACCATTATAGGTCGATAACTATTAGAGAGCACCAAAACTCCTTTCTCTCCACTATTATTTTTCTCTAGGAAAACAATTCCTTTTATTGATTTCACTTGTGTTCTTAGGCTGTTACAACATTTCA
>OY992881.1:58956293-59008793 GCA_963921405.1 Cepaea hortensis
GAGATGAGGAAGCAGTAACATGAAGCAGAAATCAACAACAGTCAGAACACTTCATGCCAAGAGTACTACAATGCTATCGGTGCCCAAAAATTCTAGCACACCCGTGCCTAACGATAAAAGTGAAGTGAACGTTTGCAGATGTAGCTCAGGAAACCTTCCTTGCAATCACTGACCGAGCGCCAAAACCGACACAGACTTCAAACCCGAATAGAAGATGAACCAAATGTCTCGGCAACCATAGGGCTAGACACCTCGGATGTCCCTGTCTTTAAGATAGCAAGAAGATTGCCATCTAGTCTAGTCTGCTCATCAAAGTGGCGATGAGACGGTACAATACAACAAGAATAACGAACATAGAGAAAGCACATTTATATCCAAATAAAGCAACTTTGATTGGACATCAACGATGTAAAGCAGAGAAATCAGCAACCGCAAAAAGGTGCGTGACACCGTATCATGGGCGAACTGGAGAACACCCAGCAAAACATCCAGCTAGATGTGGTGCAGTTGCAGTAATGAAAAAGGCCGTCCAATCCACACTGAAAGAAATTCGGGAAGTAAGAATACAATTTGAATTGTCCAAGAAAGAAATCAAGAACCAAACATCGCAAGTAGATGCCGACGTCATGTGTATATAACCACTAACAGAAACGGAACGATCAGAAGACGATTTTAAACAAAAACAGAAAGTTTGGAATAACGAATAAAAAGGTACAACGACAATCTGGAGGCAAAGACACGAATCCACACGACCAAGGGCAAGAGAAGGTGGCTCCAGGTGTAGATCAGAGAGTAACGATACAAAGACAAGAGAAGACCCAGAAGATGTAGGTGGAACACACGCCATTGTTGAGTCCTGATAAGCCGCTCTCTTGAATGTCAACCTCAACTCAAACGACACAAACGAAGCAACGATTAAAAGAAGAGCGAATCATCTCCCAACATCAGAGTGATTCAGGTATGGACACATTTTGGATTTTCACTGGTGCCACGGAGTGCGTACACTATACAGACAGATTCACTGTGTATGATATCTGGGAGCTGAAAGAGAAAGAGAGAGACTGGAGCACTTATGGAGATAACCTTGTGCAATGAAAAGGTTATTTGCAAATAAAAGAGAACCGTGTTCGTCAATCCTTGAATCACAGTAGGAATGCAACAGTACGAAAGTCCAGGCATCAGGCCACTTGTCTAACAATACTTAGGGCATGTCAGTGATTGCTTTCCCAATAGGATTACAGCAACTGAGCGACTTGTTCATTAGTTTTTATTATTTTTTTCATTCCAAAGAACGCGAATTTCTTATGAAATTATTATTATTATTATGGACTTGTTATTAGCTAGCCTCTAAAGCCCAAAACGGCATAAGGTTTGTTCATGTGTTTTTTCTTTCTTTAGTTTTCGATTACCTGCCCAGTTCTGAAAATATGCAAAGAAAGAAAAGCATTTAATAATCCTAGAATATTTCATATTGTTTTCCGCAATGAGCATTTTAGTTGCATTCCCAATTGTCCATGTTTACATGGCATGTTCATAATTACACGATGACAACAAAGATCTTAATTGGAGCAGTGTTCAAGCCGGGGAAATTTCTTCCGCCGGCAGAACGTGCGATTAATTGCGTCTGCTCCAAACGACTGATTAAATACACTTTGTTAACGCATTACACAATTTCACATGTTAAACTTTCGTAAATTAAAGTTTTACCAAGAAAATAACACAGTTAATGTGTATCACAAATCATATCTCTCAACAGAGGCGTACCTGTAGTCCCTGTTTAAAAGACAGGATAATAATCAGCTAAACCTTTATTTAGTGAAGCTCCACTTTGAAACAATTAACACTTGTTTAAATTGTTTGTATCCAATGGTGAGTGATTCACGAACTTCAGTATCTAACGGTGTGTGGTCTACGAACGTGCTATTCATTACTCACAATAGCCATATCAGAGAACGGCAGCTTCGTAGCTTCTCTATATACTATTTAAAAGTCGTGCCTGCTGCAGTCACTAACTGTTACCAAAGTATGATTTATGTGTTTCTTGTGGTCATAGATGTTCGCTTTCTAGCTTTTATTCAGTTTCGAGATTTAGCAATATGCCTTTTTTACACTGTGGTAGGACAAACCTGGTAATAGATTAGATTAATGTACTGATTGTGGTTTTGATGAGACTCGGGTCAGTCGTGTTGTTGAGATTATTCTCCAATCTAGAATAATGTTTCGAAAAAGCAACAAAGGCTAAACAGATCCGTCCAGCCACTGGAAATATTATTTACAGCAACAAAATCAAACATTCAACTGCAATTTTGGAGTCGTTGGTTTCGGTTTCTCCAGATTTACACAGCAATTCATATTTCAGGTAACTCTCTTATTTCTACACTTTGTTATGTTAAAAGTAAAATAAAATTTTGTAAATTGTCGGGTACCCATTTTACAAACCGAGTTGTTTAATTGTGTTTCCCATTTCCCCGACACACCGAGTCGAAGATTCGAAATCACACTCGGGAGAATCGGAAGCAGGCCTCTGTATGTTTCTTTCAATTTTATGAGACGTCGGCCGTTCAGAAAGCAGTGGCAAACTACTGAACTAACATTGCCTAGTAAATCACGAACAGCCAATACATGCTAGGGTTAGTTGCACCGTCCTATAAAGGGCATGCGACTAACTTTCTAATCCATTTTACGAAGATATGTTATTCCCCCATATCTGTATGTTTATATATAATATACAATATGTGGACTGCGCCTGGCCCTGCAGCCATTGGGGTTAGAATCGGCTAGCCTCTCTCAGGCAACCTCACCTCCCCGTGGTGTGAACCGGGAAACCACGATCGCGAGATGATGGGCCAACGGGGCTCTGGCTCTCTCTCTCTCTCTCTCTCTCTCTCTCTCTCTCTATATATATATATATATATATATATATATATATATATATATATATATATATATATATATATATATATATATATATATATATACTAGTCAATGGAAACTATATTTCTTACAGAGACCAGATACCAGAGTTTCTAAAATTAAAAGGAAGTAAAGTAAAGGACCCTTGTTACAAGCCTTACGTATATTGGGAATGTGGTACTAACCTCTTATATTTATAGACCAATCGGCACTAGAGTGAAGTGGTCAATATCACATTGACCATTTTTACTTCCCAAAACAGATCCTGGAACCTATTTTAGGTTTGCTCGCCGTGGGAGTCCACGCCAATTTTAAAATCCGCCTTTGTGCTAATTTGATCCTACGAAAACTTTTCGAAAAGAGACATGTAATATTGATCCTTTGCTGTTTGATACTTCCAACACCACCATCAGACATACTGACGACCAGGCAGCTGTTTAGACTAATAGACATACATACCTATGACATATCAACAGCCCAGAAAATAACAGTAATTGTCATCAATAATTTTGAGTACACATGTGAGTTTCCTTCCCATATGTTACACGCAATTTGTCGTTCCATCCAGATGTGTTTGCCTTGGTCTGTAAATGATGAGTTTCACTGCAGACGAATATCTCCACGCCTACTCCTGTGTTGCCATAGATCACGCAAGGGGAACCTGAATAAAGTGCTCAAACTCAGTAACACCGATGATGGTATCAATGTTTGTACAGCACGAATGCACATGCTATAAATATTCTGTTCTCGGTCTTATACTAATTTGAAAAATGTACCAGAACAGGGCCGGCTTACTGGCGAAGGCGTTACGAATGCAATTTACAATTCCGCATACAGCTTTCGAAACACAGCTGCTGGTGATTTGTAAGCAGACCGCCTTGCGTTGGTTTCCCATACTAAGGTATGAGTGCCGGTCATTCAGAAAGCAATGGCAAACTACTGAACGTAAACTTGCCAAAGAATCACGAACATCCAAAAAATGATGGGGTTGACTGTGACATCCTGTAAAGGACATGCAACTAATTAACTAACCATAAAAGAGATGTCAAGGTCAGAGGATCGATTTTATTGCAGCGGGTTATATCCCTCTATGGCCCTGTCACGTTCCGCAAAGCGCCCTGCCGAAAGCGTCTCACTCCGTAGCTCCAGAGACGACCCACAGAAGTCTCCGAGAATATTGCACTCGTAAATCGAATGACTGAGTCCGGAATCGAACGCACGACCTTCACTGTGCGAGGAACGTGGCTTAACCATATCGCTACAGAGACCCCTCTCCCTAATACTAGCGAGTTTGTCTGTGGAGAGACCCACTCAAGAGTTAAGATGGACAACAGATACATTTTGAATACTACCTATAAATGACTCGTAGATCGAGAAATAACAGAACTGAACAAAGAACTCATTTAAGGATGCATGAGGTTTTATCCGCAGCACTCTATGTTTTATCTATGTTTTATTTCCAATACTGTGTTTTATCTCCAACACTATGCTTTATTGATTTATTTGGTTGTTTCGGGATTTGAGGTTTAAAGATTGAGCACAACCCACTACTGGCAACTCTGATCGTATTCCAACACAAACCTTAAGCCTTATCCGAGCCTTGTCCTTCTCCTTGGACAAGGCTTAAGGTTTGTGCTGAAATACGATCAGCCTTGCCAGTAGTGGGTTGTGCTCAATTTTTAAACTATGCTTTATCTCCAACACTCTATGTTTTATCTCCAAATTCTATATTGTATCTCCAACACTTTATGCTTTATCTAAACACTGTATGTTTTATCTCCAAATTCTATGTTTTATCTCTAAGACTCTATGTCTTAAATCCAACACTCTATGCTTTATCTTCATCATTCTCTGTTTATCTTCAACACTCTATGTTTATCCCCACCATTATATGTTTAATCTCCATCACTTGTTAATCAACATGCTTTCTCTCCAGTAAATATTGGTTTCAACAGATCTCCACAAATCCATTTTTTATCTCCAAAACTCTTTGTTTTATCTCCAAATTAGCTATTATATCTTCAACATTATTTTATTTTCACCATTATGTTTTATTTCGAACTGTGTCTGTTATGTGCAAACTTTGTCTGTTATGTGCAAACTTTGTCTGTTATGTGCAAACTTTGTCTGTTATGTGCAAAGCTCTATGCCTTAGCTCCAATTATACGTTGTATATGCAACACTCTATATTTATCGCTCTGAGGGTACAGTCTGACAGACTGCTTTTTGTGCATACTCTGTTTTGTTTCAGTTTGTACAGATGTTTATGATAGCCTGTCTTCGACTTTTATCTCCGGTATTATTTTGTAATAGTGTCATGTCTTTTTATGTGCACAATATTATTTGGCTTGTTTATATTTTATATGTCCCACCAGTTCTCATTTGATACCTATGGTAAATATATTGCAAAGTCAACAAGGCATTAGATTTATGTAGTCTCGGACCCCTTTGGGCTACTTATGGACTGAATGGTTCGATGTGCAATGAGGATGATCTGTCGACTAACTAACTAACTAACTAACCTTTGGGCTAACTCACATCTGATCACATTTCGCAGCTGGAAAGTGATGGTCTGAGTCATGTTATGTAGATTTTTTTTTCACTTGGAAAGCAAACATCTAAGCTAAAAAAAATATAAAAGAAAAGGAGGCAAGGGGGTAAATGTGACAGATGTGTAATATTCAGGCTCACAGCCATACATCCAGATAACCAAACATACATACATTCATACACACACATACTACACATACATCCATACCCATACATCCATAAACATACATCCAAAACGCATCCATATACGTGCATACATCCATATACACACACATACATACATATCTATATACTTACGTACACACGCACATACACACACATTCATCTTTATACATACACACACACAGACACACAAACAGACAGACAGACAGACAGACACACTCACTCACACACACACACACACAACTATGTAAATATTAGTATTTATTTAATGCAGGTTACTATTGGTTGCAGACAATGAGCAGAATCTGCAACAATTAGTAGATACGGTTGTTGTACACAGTGAGCAACTGGGGTTAGAATTAAATTGTAAAAAGACACAGATTATGGTCGTCACTAGGAAGAATGAAATGCCACAATGTAATATACAAGTAAATGGGAATATTCTTCAACAAGTGAATCGGTACAATTATCTCGGAACAGTCATAACATCTGATGGGAGATGCCTTGAAGAGATTAGAACAAGAATCGCCATTGCGAAAGTAGCCTTTAGCAAGATGAAAAACATTCTGACCAATAAAAAGATGTCAATAGAAACGAGAAAAAGAGTGTTGAGATGATACATAGAGCCTGTTCTTTTGTATGGATATGGAACTTGGACAATGAACAGTCAAGCTGAACAACTTATGATGGCTGCAGAAATGTGGTTTCTGAGGAAAATGCAAAGAATACCATGGACAGATAGAAAAACCAATGACCAAGTACTACAGGAGACAAATGAAAATCGTAAATTGATTAGAGAAATTAGACGTAGACAGTCAAAATTTTTTGGACATGTTATGAGGACAAATGGATTAGAGAACTTAGTGACAACTGGCAAGATCGAAGGGAACAGACCAAGAGGAAGACCGAGAGGAAAATACATGGATGGCTAGGCCACATGGCATGGACGAGACAGAAACACTGAGCTGATCCACGACACTGGTGATCGAGTGAAATGGCGAGTCATTACCGCCCACGCTTTCCGGCATGGCACATGATTGATTGATTGAGGTTATGTTTCTATCAAAAGCAAGTAAAATATATTTAGATTTATTTACTTGTTCTAACTCGTTACTAGCCATCTTTTTTTTCTTCATTGTTCTCATTGTTTCATCTTTTTATTCTTCGCATCCCGTTCTTATTCCATAATGTAGTCACTGGACTGTCTTCTCTGTGATTATATGTTATTTGTGTATAATATTTGTTTGCTGATGAAGGCTAGTCGCCGAAACGTCTTGTATGTTTCGTAATTCTGTTCTGTAAAGCTGTATTATTCTGGGTTGTTTTATATTGCTTATATTTCCACAGCTTTACCGCAGTTCCACTAATTTTATTAATATCTAAAGCAAGACAGTGTTGCTTGCGGCCATGTCTACTCCCGGCGGCTCCATTACCGAATACTACGTGAACGTACAACGCATGCCAATCTTCGATCAGGAACGTTATTTGCAGGTAATGTCCATTAGCATGGGCATCATTTGTCAGACTGTGACAATTGTTGGAATAATCGGCAACGTTATAAATTGCATCATCTTTCTCAAGCAAGGGTTCTCAGATTGCATAAACATAAGCCTCCTAGCTCTGGCTGTCTCTGATTTATGTTCATTGTTGACAATCATGTGGAGCAATCTCTGTTTTACTCCAGCTTTCCAAGATTCTGGTATTCCTATGGTAACCTACGAGATACATTTAATTACGGGAAGCTGGCCACACCTCATGTTTACCCGAGTTACAGGATGGATAACTGCGTTCATCAGCCTAGAAAGGTGCGTCTGTGTTATTCTCCCATTGAAAGTCAAACACATATTCTCATCAACAACACACGTTATAGCAACGATAACATTTTTCTTTATCTCCCTAGCTTGCGGATCTTTAGCATATAGTGCTGTGGGGATCAACTGGATATATGCCGCCGAGCTCAACAGAACCATCTTAGGAAATGTGTTTCTTTTAGCCGATGACAGAAGACACCTAATAAATTCCCTGTGTTTTATTCTTAACGGTGTTTTGCTTCCAATATCTTGCTTCATCTCCGTTGTATTTTTTACAGCGCTTCTAATCATCAAATTATACGAAAAAGCAAGCTGGAGACAGTTGCACTCTAATTCTGTGAAATCAAGCGTGAAAACTAATGCAAAGGAAATTAAAGTCGCTAAGATGGTCTTGCTTATATCAATTACTTTTATCACATCTTTCATCCCTGCCGTTGGTTTTTATATTGCAGCATTCATTGAACCCGAGCTGTCGTACGACGGACTTTATGGGCGCTGCGCCATGGTGATATTGTCTGTTTCCTTCATAACAGAGACCACAAACTCAAGCATCAATATCTTTGTGTATCTTAAAATGAGTTCCAAATTCAGACATACTTTTATGAGTATGTTTGGGTGTACAAGTTTGTGAGTTAGTTTGTCCTTGCTAATGTACATGTACTTATTTGTTTTTTGTTTTTACATATACACACTGATGTATGTGTTTACTGCAGTACTGTGTCGTTTAGAATGTAAATAAAGAAATTGCTTTATCCAAAGGTGTTGCACCTCACACCAATTGTCATAATTGGTCATAATTCATTATTTTACATCAGTATGAATCATTAATAATATTGTCGTTGATAACAATCATTTTAATATATGACGGTGGTTAGTTACATGTCCATATACAGGAATCCAAAGTCAACTCCAGCATCTTTAGGCTGTTTGTGCTATTCTAAGAAATTTTACGTTTAGTATTTGCCATTACTTTCTGAACAGCCGGTGTTCATACCATTGTGAAAATCAACGCAAAGCTATCTACTTCTAAATCGCCCGAAGCTAATTTCGAACCCTGCACGTCGACATTGTGAAACTGTGTTTACTACCCCAAGACTACAGCGCTGATGCCGAACATCGTTAGGGCAGTGAAAGACGTTTTATTCGTCCAAATTCTGTGTTACCATCTCCAGACATCGATAGTCCTAGAAACACACAGGCGTAAAATCACATCAAGTGAGATTAAAACCATAAGCAACGTAGCTGTGAGAACAAAAAGAGATAGAGTGACAAATAAGAAACTAAGAACAGGTGTATGAATAAAATCTATTACGGAGTTTATAAAACGCCAAAGAATTAAATAGTTCGATCATTTAGTTAATTACATAAATAAACACACATAGTATTATTTGACGCTTACAGAAGGAGAAGAAGGAAGTAGAGACTAGAAGACGCACCAGACAACATAAAATTTTTCAAAGTTTCAAACAATTAGTGACTTAGGGTAGGAGCCTGTGAAACTCTCAGTTGCATCAGATGGGTGGAGGATAGTGAATGCTGTCTGGGTGCAGAGATTAACCACGAATATGCAACACCTCCCCCTCCTCTCGCTGCTTTTTAAGAAAAAGACAGCCGGCGTGAAATTATACACAAACCCACCGAAGACAAAGAAATATCACTGTTATGATTATCCCTTGCAGAAACATACTTTTTAACAAATTGGATCTAGTTAAAGACGATGATGGGAGTTCCAAATGAATGCCCTAGACCACAAGAAAGTATCGTGTGCTGTAGGTGAAACCGATCGTCATCATGCTGCTGTATGCAAAGTCAATGTTAAAGATAGCTTACATTACGTTACATGGAATGTCGGTACATATATGCGAAATGGAAATCTGGAGAGCGTCCCGAATTTCATTACATTACGTATAGTTGAAATGCAATGGCCGGATTCGGTTGAAAAATAATTAGAAAAGCAAAAGATTATTTCTTCAGGAGGGAAGAAATAAAAAGAGGAGTTTTGTGTAATTTTGGATCAGCAGAGTGCAAAACTAGTTAAAGTATTTTGAGTATTCTCAGAGACAGTGATATTATTAGAATTTCGTGGCAAATCTGTGAACATTAGTCTGGCGATGTGCAGGTGGAGATAGGCAGAATGGCTAATACTAAAACAGGCCGACAGTCTCCAAATATGGCTCGTTACACAGTTGAATGTGCTAGGGAAAGGTCCCAGTAGAATTACAGCCCTGGACGCTGCTCGTGTAGCTGGAGACAAGTAAATACCTCCACCCCTGATGACAGACAGATTACTTGTAAGAAGACTGGGAACGTGCCGGAAACCCGCCTACTGGTTTACATTATTTAGAAATCCTCCGAGAAGTGCAGAGAATTTAATGTAACCCTATTCTCATGTTTTGTGGATTATTCAAAGGCATTTGACTGTGTACAACATCAGAAACTTTGGGAAAACATGAGGAATATATGCTTTCCATCACATGTAATACAACTCATAAAATTGCTCTATCTAGATCAACAAGCAGCGGTTAGAATAGATGGCGAGACATCAGATTGATTTGACATCAAACAAGTAGTCCGTTAGAGCTGTGTGTTGTCCCCATATTTGTTTAACCTGTACGCCGAAAATATAATGAGAAATGTTAGAGATGATACAGCCAGCGAGCAATGTGATGCCCTAAATATTGGTGGTCATGAAATACCAGAGATTCGATATGATGATGATACAGTGTTACTATCCACATCACAGAATGGTATAGAACGAACGAACGAACGAACGAACTTTATTTTCAAAGGGTTAAGAATTGGGCACGCAGGCCCGTCTAACATTCTGCCCTTCTATCACTCTCTTTCATACACTATTTCATACACTATTTCATTCACACATCATTCAAGGCTATCAGAGAACAGTAACAATATAAAAGATATGCATTATAAAGGCATGGGAAAATGCGAAAATCAATACTACACGACTCAGTAATATTAGCTAATGGTCTGACACTTGTTATTAGCCATGTGGAATATACTGGCCTACCAAAAGTGGACTGGCTGTTATACTAGGGTTTTGTTATTATTATTAAATTATTAAGGGGGAAGATAATCCGCACTGAGATAATGTTCGAATAATTTGCGATTATATGTATAGTGATTGGTGATGTCTTTGATTTCTAATGGAAGATTGTTCCAAAGCTGAGCTGCAGAATTCGTTAAGCTTGTTTTGTATAAGTCAATCCTAGGCTTTGGAATGTGTAATATATTTAATCGTTTACTGTGTCTAGCATTATATTTAAACAATGGTCAAAGGTAATTTGGGGCATTCCGATGCAGGATTTTGTGAATTGGTTTAGCATTATTGAAAAGCAGGCGTTTGCGGAGTGGTAGTAACTGAAGGCATTTTGCAGGCTAGGATTGATTGTCAGATAAATGTTTGCTATAAATTAGACTCATGGCCGGTTTCTGGAGTGAGTAAAGTCGCTTGGTGCTTGAATTAGAACAACTGTCCCAGATTGCAGAGCAGTAGTCAAAATGTGTCTGTATATGAGAAGTATAGAATATTTTCCTTGTTTCCTCATCAAGGAAATTTTTGATTTTGGCGAGTTGGTAGACTTTTTTCGCTGTCTGTTTAGTGAACGCTTGAACGTAGGAATTAAAGGTTAGGTTTCTATCAATGATTAGGCCTAATGTTTTGTGCTCAGTTACACTTTCTACTGGCATGTTATCGATGTGAAGTTGAAGTGATGTGTGTGAGTTTAGAGTTTGAAGTCTTTGTCTGGTTGTTAATAACATTGATTTTGTTTTAGTGATGTTAATTTGCATACGATTTGCATAGCTCCACCTAACTGCATTATTTAATTCTTGTTGCAAAGACGACTCCAGCAAAATAGTTTTCAGCGTTTGTGTACACTGTACAGTCGTCTGCAAATAGATCGCAGGACGACGAAAGATGCAAAGGTAGAGCGTCAGTATATACGGCAAATAATAGAGAGCCAAGAATAGAGCCTTGCGGTACTACAATATTGAAGGTAGTGGTTTGAGACAGAGACTTATTATGTGATACTACTTGCTTTCTGTTTGATAGAAAATATGTTATTAGAGTGACTACATTAGGGCCAATTTTCATTGTCTCAAGTTTTTTTAATTAAAATAACATGGTCTATCATATCAAATGCTTTCCTGAAATCAATAAACACAGTTCCACATAGACTGTTGTTGTTTATATTATGGTGCCAATTTTCTATCATGTTTGTTAGGGCCGTATAGCAAGAATATTTTGGTCGAAATCCTGATTGACTGTCAACAATAAGCCTGTTGCGAACTACATACTGTAATGTTGCTTTATGGGTGTGTTTTTCTAGTGGTTTAGATAGTGATGATAGTAAGGAAATGGGTCTGTAATTGTTCGGAAGATCATTGTCCAATGGACCAGATTTAAGAAGAGGGTACACTCTAGCGATTTTGAGAGCTGATGGAAAGTGGCCTTTGGTGAGACATTGATTATATACATAGGTTAGTGATATACAGATGACTGGCGCAGCGCAATGGAGAATCCGGTTGCTGATTCCATCTAACCCAGATGAGGTTGTATTTTTAGGTTACTGAGGTAAGTGAATACTTCAGTGATTGTCATTAGCGGTAAGTCGGAAAGAATATCACTGGAGCATCTATTCTCGTAAAACGATGACAGTAAAGATAAGTTGCAAGGAGAATTAGATATTGAAGCCTGCAATTGGTCTATGTCAGTTTGAAAAAAAAATTACTAAATTGGTCGCATGTAATATGATTTGATGGTAAAGAATTTCGGAAGTTATACTTGTTTGTCAAGGTGTTAATTGCCTTCCATATATCCTTACTATTTGTTTTATCCATTACCATTACTAAGTTCTTAAAATAATTTTTCTATGCGCTTTATCTCTGTCTCTCATTGTTTCAAGAATTTCCAGGGTGATCCAAGGTGGTTTGATGTGGTGTTTTACTCGAACTTCCGTGATTGGCACATGTCTATTATAAACATCAATAAAGGTTTTCATCCAGAATTCCAGAGCATCATCCGGGTCAGGAAGTTGATAGATATTATCAGAGCTGAGCTGAACAAGTCCTGTAAAAATGCGTTTTGGTTGAAATTTGTGTAACTTCTATATTTAATACTTATGTATTTATGTTTAGAAGATTTAATTCCTTTTTAGACCATGTGCAGCACATTGGGTAGTGATCGCTCATTGAACAAATGGGTACGGTGCATTCTATGATGTTGTCTGAGCAAGTTACTTAATGTGATCTATGAGTGTTGAAGATGATTTAGTTACTCTAGTAGCTTGTTGTACTATTTGTTGGAAATTGTATGATGCAATTATATTTCCCCATATTATGTTGGATTTGTTGGTGTCAATTTTAAAGTCTTCGAGTAGTATAATTTCCTTCCCGGATGCGAAATCCACATCCATCATGGTAGTGAAGTTTTCATACCAGACGTGTCCACCACTGGGATTTCGATAGAGGTAGCCAATTGTGAGGGGTGTGTGGTTTTGAAGTTTTAGCTCTAACCAAATAATTCTATTTCGCAAGTTTCAAAGTCTAGCCTACGGTGAACATTTAGTAAATTGGAAACATAGGCTACTATGCCTGTCTCTTGTTTCCTACAGGGATCCCTTCTATAAAATTGTGTACCCTTTAATAGAGATGTCCTCATCTGAAATGTTTTCATTTATTCTACTCTCACTAAGAGTGAAAATTTTGATCAAGAATGGAAGACAACTCTGGCATCTTGTTAAATAAGTTGCAAATGTTTAAGTGTCCAAGGCGTATTCCGGACTTGTTGAGCCAGTGTTGCCACTTCTCAGACATTTCACCCATGAAGTAAGTGTAAATTAGTCAAAATTTAGCAAAAATACAGATCATAAAAATTCACAATTACATTAACTTACAAAATGTCAGTAATAAAAATCGATATGAAAATGACAATATTATAACGATATAACTAATTAGACTAACAAATATAATGCAAACACAGAACAAAACGAATTAAAGAACATAAAACAAATAATTAACATGAAAAACTATTTCACAAGCTAAGTAACCAACTGTTATCCAAAAGAATGAATAAATGACTATACAAGTCAAAGTTTCTGTTTAAAACGGAGTATCCCACACGGGAAATAAATCGTTAAACAGTAAGCAGTTAAAGTTCAAGGAGGAAGCTCTGTTGCTGGTATCAATGCATTTAGGGTTCAGTTTTTAATACGTATCCTGTCTCACAGGTCTGCATTGTAGTGACATCATAAGGGCTTGATTCAGTGAGGCAGGACTAAATTGCATCAAGTATAGAAGTTATGGACTCCAGTGATGCGAAACCTGTTGTTGTCTGCTTTGGCGCTCATTGCTGGCGTGAACTTGGTGCTGTGGAGCCTCTTGTTGTCTGCTAATGGGCCATAGCTGTCTTGAGCGTGGTGTGCCAAAGTGGTATTACTGCCGTGCGTGGGTACCGCTGCTTGCAACGAGGGTTCATTGGAAATTAGGTTAGGGAAATCTTCCTGGTAGTTATTTCCCTCACGTGTGAGGGTGGGGTAGGAAGGAGAGGTTGATTTATTCTTGGTAGCATGCGTGCACCTTGAATGGCAGGAGTTCGAGGGTCAGCAGACGTATATATGGGGTGATGGGGGTATTTCGACTGGCTTCACTAATCAATGTTCGTCGTGTTTGTGTGTTTTTGCCCTCTCTGGGTATTTAATATTTTTTGCCAGGAAGCGTCTGCCTTAAGTGAATGTGTGGATCTGGTCCCTGTACAGTCGTTTCTTTGGCGCGCCCCTTTGCGAATTAAAAAATGATGTGTTGTTGATGAAGTGTACATTATACTGATTACATAATTTCTCTAGGGTGTTGTTGTTTATGTCGGCTAATCGACGTTTGGAGCTATAACTTGGTGGTATGATGGAAGAGAAAACTTTAGAATTTGGAAAATTATGGTGTAATAAGTCTAGTAGTTTTCGTAACTGAGAAATTGTGATATTTTGGTTTCTCATAGTGTCATTAATTCCTATATGTATGGTTATCCTCTTAATGTTTTCGTTAATTTCCATTCTACGTATAATGTCGGTTAGACTGTCTACCCCTGCACCTGGAAGTGGAATTGTTGTAGCTATATCAGCGTGTGATGACATACGATCACTGTATATGCTTTCATCAAGGAGTCGCCAGTTATCACGTTGGTGCAGTCAGTTGGTGGTCTCTGTATGTAATGGCTTCTGGTACTTCTTGCACGTTGTTTCTGCCATTGATAATTATCCGGCCGTGGACTGCCTTCTTGTAGGTTACCAGCCGTGTCTTTAATAGGCGGGATGTCTGTCAGCAATGTCACGTTGTATTGGCTGTCGTTTACCAATTGCTCTTTTGGTACTTCAAATCGATTGCTGACTTTTACTTCGATCGGAAATGTTGAGTCCTGTTGAATGACTTTGTTTGTTGATGTGTATTCGTTGGTTGTATGGTTGGCGCTTCCAGGGATGGTTGTTTTGTTTCGAAGCTGTCAGTCTGTGCTGCCTGAACAAAAGTGGGCGCGCGTTGTAAAGTCTCAATAGTGTGTTTCAGTATACTATTTTCCTCTCTCAGGAGAGCGACCTCTAACTTGAGGTTGATATAGTCATTAGTGATCCTGGCGAGCTTGTCTGTGTTGTCAGAGGCGGCGTCTAGTAGTACCTTCATCCTTGCCTCTAACTTTTAAATGTGCTGCTGACAACCGCACGAGTGTTGATTTGTAGCTGGGCTCACATCTACTACCGATGGTGCAGCCTCTATTTGGTTCGAATTGTTTTCATTTGGTTCTGTACTGTCCCCTAGGCGCCTCATCGGGTATTCAATGGCTAGCAACACTGGTTGGTCAGAAGAAGCTGCGTTCGAGTTGCTTCTGTGTTGAGTCGTGGCATGTTCGAGTATGTTGTTAGTATCGCCTGATGCTGTGACGACTGCCGCTGCAGACTGTGTTGATTTTATGGTTCCGTCTGACAATAGCGTGACCGCTGTAGGCTGTGTTGGTTTTATGGCAGACACTAGCGTGCTGAGATCGGCAGGTGTGCTTAGCGAGTCAATTTTCAGTTTCAGTGCTGTCTGCTGAATTTCGTCGAATTGTGTCGCGAGCCACTCAGACATGACGGCGTTTGCTCCTTGTATTTAAATCGTATTTTGCTGTGATACAAATGCAAAGTGTGTAGGGGAGGTGATATTTTGACTTCTACCTCCGCTCCTTGTCGGTATTTTCTATAATCAACTTTGGCCTCCTGGTAATGATTGATCAGACATGTTCGAAATGCCTCATAGTGTATTGTATTGTTGAATGTAATAGAGATGCATTTACCGTCGTCCATACATTTAACAGACAGTGATGGCGAACTAAAACAGTTCTTTAGTTTTCTTTTCACTGCCCGCTCCTTGTTGAGTGTGTAGTTTCTTGTTACTGCAGATCGTAATCCACTTCGCCCCCTTTCTCCCGCTAACTCCAGCACAGGAATTTCCTCCTTGACAGACATGATTAAATAATATTATGTTTACACAAACACGGAAACATTGTAACGCCACACACGGTTTAAATCCAAATGATGTGATTGGCTAGTTCAAGCTATCACTGGCGCGCCGCTGTTCCATGAATAATTTATCCATAGTGTCATTGAATACAATATTATTAGTATTATTAGTATTTATATCTTACATTGCGCATATAGCAACTTTAAAACAAGTTCAACAGTTGAACGGCATCTTTGCGATCACAATTATATAAAATCAATTGCGTACGAATGTAGATAAACAGGAAAATCAATCCAAAAAGGAGGATATCACACAAACGCGTCTTTAAGCGGCGAACCACGAGTAGAAAACCTAATAGCCTCAACCCAAAGGAATGATGAAAATTACAACTCATATCTTAACATAGCAAAAACAAAGATAATTCATACAGATTAAACCACTATGGAGAAAGAAATATATGGTAATGAGGAAAATTTGAGGCGGTCGAAAATTTCGTATATACAGGGTCATTGATTACCAACAATGGTGACACAATGAAAAAAATTAAACGACGACTATCTATACCTCTTCAAAGACTAAAACAACTGAATAAATTATGGAATAGGACAGATAGAACTACAGAAATTAGATTTCTAATAGCGTGCATCTTTCCCATTGCAACAACACCTGTAAGACCTGGACACTTACTAAACAAGCTGTACAGCGCATTAATGCCTTTGAATATAAATGTTATAGACGGGTTCTAAGATTATCTTGGATAATGAACAGAACAAATGCGTCCATACTTCAAGAGCTGAATATTAAAGAAGGTTGGCTATTAAAGACGACAAAGTAAATTGAAATATTTTGGTAACTTGAAACGTCACAAAGGTTTGGAGAGAACAATAATGGAGGGATATATGCCTGGGAAGAGAGGAAGAGGAAGGCCAAAAAAGAGTATGCGTGCAGGATGTGGCGGATGATCTCCAGATGGGTGTATCTGACGCGGGACATCTTGCTTGTGATCCAGAAGTTTTCCGGAAGGTTATTATGGGAGCGAGGCTCTGGAAAAGACATGCTACTGAATGAATGAATGAGAAAGCCCCTAAATGTAGGTGCTGTGAATTCTACTTAAACTCACTTATTTACATGTATAACTCACAATGAAAAGTACACTTGAAGAGTTAATGGAGTTTACAGAAGGTAGAAAATATAATACACGGATATTTCTTATGAGATTATACTGGACAGCATTATATTGAAAATTACCATCTGTACTTATAGTCCTGCCGTCTCCATGGCGAAGGAGTTTCGGGCGCTGTTCGTAATCTCACATACCTGCGTTCGAAACACAGCTGTGGGCGATTTGCCAGCAGACTGCCTTACGTTGGTTTTTTAACGAAATGGTATGGGTACCCGTCGTTTGGAAAGCAATGGCAAACAACTGACGGTAGGCCTAAACTTGCCATGAGATTACAACAGCAAAGCAAAATGGACTGTTTTGACTGCAACGACCTGTAAAGGATATGCAACTAACTTTTTTATGTATAGTCAGCTTTCTAACTTTACGACTTGAATTTGTGAGTTTCGGATATAGTAGTGTCTAACCAACATCATGACACGGGAATCCTTGCGTACCAGGCTGAGAAATATAGCCATTTGTGTCGATTCACAATTTCACATTAGAATATAGGTAATGATGCCCCGTGGATCAGGGAGAACTATTTTCCTGCTTTCTACCGGCAATATGTACATCGTGTCGTTGACAATGCTGCTTACAGGTATGGTTAACCGCAGTCTGGCTTGGCCGAAGAAAGCAAATGAGCTCGTATAGTGTTGCCCTTTTATGTCCTAGGCTAGTTTAAAAGTGACTTTCAGTGTTTCATGTCAGACTACACGTCTGCATGATCTGTCTATATCAGCTTTACTTATCTTTGGTATTAGGATTTACCTAGAATTAACGATTATCATTTATCCAGGGATTTTTATAAAAATGTATTACTTATTGGATCAATATAACTTCTGACAGTATGCTAAAGTGGCGGTAAGTAGCTCCCGTGTGTGTGGCTGAGTCCAGTGGTTTATGCCACTTTACAAGCTGACACACTAATTCTTACCGGTATCAATCAATTTACTATAATAATTCCTCATTGTCACAGTCATTTCCCTAATATCTGCAAACTAGGAAAATCTCGAGAATAAAATCTTAGCATAGTTCAGATGTATATGTCGATAACTTTGTTTAGTCTGGTATATGAGCACTGACTCCCTAACATTTGTGACTTATATAAGTTCACCTGAGGATACTGGAGACACATTCACATAAGTACAAGTAAACGTAAAACACGAATTTAAAAATGTAAATGTCTATACGCACCTTAATGTGCATAGGGTGTAGGTGCTACATCCATATTTATATAGACCAATCGGCATTCGGTAGGTAGGTGTTGGGTATCACGCCGGCCGCCTTTACTTCTCAATACATTCGTGATACCAATTTTAGGCTTGGTAACCTAGGTCGAATTTTTAAAAACCGAAATCACGGCAGCTGCGGATCAAACCCATGACCACCAGGTCAAGAGGCGAGAGTCTAGTCAATATGTTACTTCGGCTCCCAAACCATGAATACATCATGAATAATCAAGAAATTCTTATCCGCGCAAGCTCAAGCTTTATTTCATTACGTTGAGTTGTCGAAGATTTTTAATACGTTTTGTAGCCATTTGATCAACCAGACTAGCCTTCAAACCAAAATAACGGGATGCGAATTGTAATGTGCTGGGCTATGCTAGAAATGTCGCATTGGCAACAAGGCAGTACATGGTTGGCCTCCTCTCAATGACGTCCATATATGCACCAGCTCAGGCTAAGGAATAATTAGGGGTCACTAGTGACATCAGACATTCTATACACAGAGACATAACTGACAGCAAAATAGCTAGTCTCTCGAGAGAGAAATGCTTGGCGATGACAGAGAAAATAATCACACGAGTGATACGGGCGGAAATGTGTCTACGAGGTTGGAATAGGTTCACACACGAAGACATTGCAGAATAGCATGAAGTCCGTATAAACCGACAGAAAATTAAGGGATTGGTGCAATGGAGGATTAGAATTGGAAATATGACAGCTTAATAGGGGATATCGCTGGGGTTATGATTTATTAATGTATAATGGTGGATCAGTGCAGATCGAGATGTGGCTTCACAGTTATATGGAAGGGCGACAGCATTGCTAAGAAGAGTGGAGCATATTCAGGTACAACACGCATCGTGAGAATGGAAGTAAAGTGATCACTGCGACACAGAGATGGCTTTCATAGACTCCATTCAATAAGGCAGTCATCATAACTAACTCTCAGTCAATGCTTCGAAAGTTTCAGTCTGGATATTTCTTATATAAATTGTCGACAAACAGAGTCATTAACACTTAAAGGAGCTGAACTAGCTCTACTGCACAGGCCATGTGGGTGTACGTGAAAATGAAAGGCCCAACTGGTTGGCCTCCAGAGCACCTCTACCGAAACACTAAGGTTGAGTCTGGAAGACTGGTACATGATCCCAATGGAAGGATACTCTCCTGCTGTCCATAAGTAATAACCTGTTGCAGGAAGAAACACAAAACAATGACTTCGCGTGTTTACGTTTGAAGGAATCGAGAATTCAGTTAGGCTCCAGCGGGAAGGCTCGTGAAAGAGGATGATGCAGAAAGGTGCGTAAACAGCCGACCACTGGAACTATAGGTGTCCATACACTTCGACATCTTCTGATGAAGACAAAGTATATAGAGCCGTGTATGGATTACTGCCACGTTGCATGCCAATTTATATCATCAGCATGTGCCATGACAACACAATTTGAAATCCAGTGTCGCTGAAGTTGTTGTATGATGTTGTTAAGGGCGATAAGATTGTTCTGCAGATAGCATAACGGCATAAGCGAAATGAATTTTGTCACTGCTAGGGAGTACTGAAAACCCAGTACAGTGATGCATGCCTAACACTTCAGCAAGTGTACAAGAGAAATATAAGTTCCTAAACATCAAGACTTCTGAGATCGACTGTTGTCAACCTATCAAGATCAACAAGTCAAACTCAAATGAGATTTCAGCAGTTTAACACTTTATGGTGAAACATCTTAGTGAGTTTGAATGGAATAACTGCAGACCTGACAGTCAAGGTTCAACCAACACATCACGTTATCAACGATCAAACTTGCACTCCAGCCCACAAAGGCTTTGCAAGAAGAATGACACGACAAGTGTCAGAACTGGAACAATGCGCGACAAATGGTGTGCGGTCCTTTGAAGCAGAGTGTGGATAACAATTGAAGTGCGAGACTAGTCACTATAAAACGATCTCTACAAAGTTACTCCACACACGAACACAATAGTAAACACATAAATTCTGCGAGCTGTTCTGTCATAGCCAGAACTGTTACTACTGTTAAAGTTTGGGTTCACAATCATCATCCGGAATCATAAAGATCTAGTGAGGCAATTTGATATAACTGCTCATTGAAACAAAATAAAGTGGGCATGTAGCCGTCCTCGGGGGGAAAAAAAACATAATGTTGATTCTCGTTTTGGAATTAATTAGACACTATTTTATAGGACTACATGCCTATGTGTTCTGTGACCAGCGCCAAATTAACAATTCTTCTCTGAAATCATCTTCGACCAGCAAACAAATCCAAACACCATGGAATTCTAAGTATCGATGTTCTGTTACAACACGACAATACTCTGTCCCCGTTGTTGTTTTTGTTGTTGTTGCTGCTGCTGCTGTTGTTGTTGTTGTTGTTGTTGTTGTTGTTGTTGTTGTTGTTGTTGTTGTTGTTGTTGTTGTTGTTGTTGTTGTTGTCCTCGTCGTCGTCGTTGTTGTTGTTTGTCCATCAAGAATGTTGATGGCCATTCATTTCGTCCAGTGGGGTTGAAAGTATGGAGCCGGAAGTTCTAAGATGGCTGATGATCGTTCCCCGTACTGTCTATTCAACGGTTGTAACAATTAAGAACCTACATCACTCTCAGTTTGTTCATTCACACAAAGCCTATGAAATGATTAGCACGTCTATGGACGACACCAATAGATGGTTAAAGAACAGAGGTTCATGTGTCATGAAGACGTGCAGTCGGCGCTGCATGAATGGTTGCATACGCAACTAAATGATTTTTTTTTTTTTGATTAACAAAAATGTCCTTTATAGAATTTGAAGTGATAGAACGTCTACTGCAATATCATAATTTCGAACACAATTTTTAAAACGTTTTAAGTCTTACAGTTGTAGTACTCTTTTTCGGAATTAGATTTCATGTTTATATTCATAATCATCATAATCATCATCATTATCATCAAGTATTTCAGCTTCAGGTCTTGTTGTGAAGCTTCCTCATCAGTGTGCCCCATATGTGTATGTCTTGTGCGGCTCTCTTTAATATAACATATGTCTAAATTGACATATCTGTCCGTAATTCTTTAATAAATGTTATTCTTAGACTGTCTGACATAGTACTGGAAGTGTTAATAGGTTTTGCATTCACACAAGTAGATACAAAGACAAATAAATTTAGCACACGTAAAGCATACATTTAATTTATTTATATACATATATTAATCTATGACGGTGTTTCCGAGATCATAGGAATATACAGACGTAACAAAATTATTACTTACAAAGGCAGGAGAATGACGTGCATTCAGGCAAGGGAGAGCTTAGGGATAATACCTATTTTGTTTGACATTGACAAAGCAAGTTTTACAATAGGACACACTAATCTCACCAGCAACAAACAGTCAGCCTAGAAGCAGTGTCGCCAGATAATCTGAGTACAGCACACATACTACATGTAGGCTACAGTGGATTGTCAGTTAGACACAGATTGATATATATATATATATATATATATATATATATATATATATATATATATATATATATATATATATATAGAGAGAGAGAGAGAGAGAGAGAGAGAGAGAGAGAGAGAGAGAAAGAGAGAGAGAGAGAGAGAGAGACAGAGACAGAGACAGACAGACAGACAGACAGACAGACAGACAGACAGACAGACAGACAGACAGACAGAGACAGAGACAGACAGACAGAGACAGAGAGACAGAGAGACAGAGACAGAAATAGAAAGAGAGAGAGAGAGAGAGAGAGATTATCACAATGCATGTTGTTTGCAGTGAAACAGTGATTGTGCGCCCTGAACGGAAGTGAGTGGGACGCGTCTGGCTGGGAAGTATGTATTGGTTGAGCATCACAGTGCAATAAAATGTATGTGTCAGCTGCAGCCTCGCGTTGTGTCCATTACTTCAAAGGCATCGGTGCCACAGCTTTGTGTGCAAGCCACATAAAAGAGGATATTTCAAAAGTAATATACACCTACCAGAACTCCCTCTTCTAGACATCATTATCACATCTCAGCGATCAACAGACCACCAGCAATCAAGAGGTAGCACCATAACATAGGAGCTCGTCCAAACTAAACTTCAACGCCCAGGACATCAAGGTTAAAGAAAATGCCAACGTCGTCCTAATTAACATTCAACGTAAAGGACATTAAGGTTACAGAAAACATCAAAGCTTCATCATTCATACACGTTAAACGAATAGCCACCTGTGTCTGATTCAAAGAATGTGCTGTCAAAGAAATGTTTCGTGAGTCAAGTCACCCGTTCCATTATCAAGTGTCGTCAATCGTTTGTGAGTGTCATTGTCGACTACACATCAGTCTACTCACCTCTGCATCTTAATCTACAAAACTGAATTTATGCTTGCATTACCTGCTCCACCCTGGGAGTGCTCACTGTATCTGTACTTGTCTCAGTACCTAACGTGTCTTGGAAAGGAGTGTCATGTCTATCCAGAGTCCCAATCAATATCTGCAGTATAGCCTGCTTATCGACACGAAGATCCTAGTCTGCATTACATAAGGTTAGCTGCACGACGAAGTAAGGACTTCCAATTCTCGGATGAAAACCATCAGTTAAGTGTATTGTGTATAGCTTACAAATTAGTTGATTTTAATTCAGTGGTCCGGGTGTTGCAAGGTTAAAGCACATTGCATCTATCGTTCTGTCTGGCTCTTGTTATTAACTGTGTGGGAGGATGGTTGGGCTATCTTTATGTTGTCAATTTCTAGAAATAGCTAACACACAGTTATGTTCCGTCTTGGAAGACAGCTGATAATTTACCGCTAACTGTGTTCCCTTGCATTTTGTTGTCAAATGTAAAAGTCTCGTATCTACTTGTTGTGCTATTCAGTCCTCGATGTTTCTTTTAAGTGTTGTTGCAGCTTTGATCTTCTTCTTCTTCGGCGTTCCGAGCCATTGAGGTTCTTTGCTGCAGATACAATCCGTCTCCATTCGTCTCTCTGGTTGACCTTCTCTTGCCAGTCGTTGATTCCAAGTGCTTGTAGGTCTGTATATATAGTATCTCTCCACCGTCTTCTTGGTCTACCTCGGGGTCTACGGTCATTTATTTCCTGAATGTAAGCGAGTTTTGTTTCCCTATTGTCTTCCATTCTTTCTATATGCTCCAGCCATTGTAGTCTATTAGCTTTCATGACACCAGTGATTAGCGGGGACTTAAACAGATCATAAATGTCTTTCTTACTTCTTCTTTTCCACTCTCCACTTTGTGTATCCCTAATGAGTCCAAAGATGCGTCTTAAAACTTTGTTCTCAAAGGTTTGTAGCAAGGCTTCGTCTCCTTTCGTTGTACTCCAGGTTTCAGAGCCATACAGCACAACTGGTCTGATCAGTGTTTTGTATATTGTGATTCTGGTGTTACGAGATAGCGCATTTGATTTTAGTAGATGTTGTAGTGCATAGTATATCTTATTTCCAGAATTGATTCTAGTTTGTATTTCTTCCCTTATGATGTTGGTGCAGTTGAAGATTGTACCCAGGTATTTGTATATTTCCGTTCTTTTATTGGTCATATTATCTACTTGTATGTGGCCAGAGTTTTTAGCCATTCCTTCTCTTGAAATTACCATATATTCTGTCTTATCTTGGTTGATAACCAGCCCCATCTGTTGCGCTTTTTCCTTTAAGTGAGTCAATATTTCCAATGTCTGTTGTTCATTTTCCCCTATAATATCTATATCATCTGCATAACCAAGCAGTCTGGATGTTCCTACAATATCACATTCCTCCTTTATCTTCCTTACAACTTTTTCTAGAGCCAGATTGAAGAGTAGCAGCGATAATGCATCACCTTGTTTCAAGAAAGATGTTATTTGGATTGGGTCTGATTTCCTGCCTTTATATGTTACTATATTATAAGTATCTTCCATGCATAGTCTGGTCATGTTGATTAACTTCCTTGGTATTCCAAATTCCTGCATAGCATTCCATAGACTATTCCTATGGACACTATCATAAGCTTTTATTAAATCCACAAAAATGTTAAAGAGATTTCTTTTGTAATCCCAATTTGTCTCGGCTATTTGTCGTAAGATAAATATCTGATCTATTGTTGATCTGTTTTGTCTGAAACCCGCCTGGTAGTCACATAATATGTCTTCTGAATATGGTTTTAATCTATTTAGTAATACTGCGGATTGTATCTTATAGCTTATGGACAGTAGTGATATTCCACTATAATGTTCACATTGGAATTTGTCTCCTTTCTTAAAGATAGGTATCAATAATGACTCTTTCCAGTCATGGGGTAATTCTTCTGTCCTCCAGATTTTTATTATTAGTTCGTATAGCTTTAGATGTAATGCATGGCCACCTGCCTTTATAAATTCAGCAGAAAGTCCATTAGCCCCTGTTGCCTTATTGCTTTTAAGTCGTGTGATTACATATAGGATTTCTTCAAATGCAGGTTCTTCAATTTGTGGTTCACACGTTAGAACCTCTTCCTGTTGGAAAGTGTTACTTGGAGCTTCACAATTTAGTAATTCAACAAAATATTCTTTCCATGTGTTGCACATTTCCTCATTGGTATTTATCATATTCTTTTAAACTGTATGTGTTGTGTTGGTGCCCTCGTTTCGTTGACTTCAGTTCTTTCAACAAACTTTCTGGATTCGTTTTTCTGGTAATTAGTTTCCATATCTTTGATTATATTACTCATATATTCTCGCTTCTGCTGTCGAACTATTTTTGTAGCCTCTTTACATTCATTTCTATATTGCTCTTCCTTTTGGATGTTGTTGATGTCATTTAACCATAAATGTCTGGCATTCTTTTTCCTAATGACTGCTTCTTCACATTTTGGATTGAACCATCTGTTCTTTCTATGCGTGGTTAACACACCGAGACATTCTTCTGCGGTAGATTGAATTGTATTCTTGATGTTCAAAAAAGTTTGGTCAACGCTTTCCTCCAAAGGGTTTTGCAGAGTTTCAAGTTTACATTTTATTTCATCTGTAAATTTATCTTTGTCTTGTATCATTAAAATAATAGATAATTTTTCTCTAGGTGTGTTTGTTTGTGAATTGTGATGTTTCATTATGGTGCGCAATCAACAACAATACATTAAACCTAATTCTTAAATATTCTTTAGAATAAGCATACAACTCATTCGATATTTCGCATATACACCCATCCATATTTTTCGTTAACTTAGCTTAGCAGAAATCATTACCTTTGGTGGGAACATTGGGTATGATATTTTATGTCCTAAACTCATGGCAAGGACAAAAGCAGAATGTTCGGCATTCCAAACACAGTATAAATACGACAGTGCTGTGGCTATAGCACTTGAGAGAGAAAATCTAGCTACTCAAGAGAACGAGATAGCGCTTGAGAAAGAAAAAAGTACTAAAAATGACACAAAGGTGAAAGAGCATATAAAATTACATGCATATATAAACATCACACAATATTACAGCAGATCGAAACAATGTTCAGTAAACCACCACCAATTCTTATACTACCGAACATTACAAAGGACTTCATAGTACACACAGACGCAAAAAAAGGTTACGGTAAACTACGCCCAATACTCTAATCCAGCAGAAAATTAACAGATACACACACAAATTACGCAGTCACTGAACTAGAGGCCATTTCATTGGTTGAAGCTGTGACTAAGTTCTATGAGTATTATTAAGTATAAAGTTGCTTGTACTGTCCGATAATAAACCACTGAAAGTCTTCAAAGAAGGATATCCTACATATTCCAGAATCCAAAAATGGTCTCTGCTGCTTAAAGATTTTGAATTTACTATTTCTCATATAGAAAGAAAAAATCTTAAACTGATTAGTCATTAGACGTAGACAGTCAGATTTTTTTGTGCATGTTATGAGAAGAAATTACTTTGAGAATTTGGTGACGACTGGCAAGATAGAGGGGACTAGATCAAGGGGAAGACCGAGAAGTAAATACCTGGATGGCTTGGCCACGTGGCATGGTCGAGACAAGAACACGTAGCTGATCCACGACACTGGTGATCGAGTGAGATGGCAGAACATGACCGTCCACGCTTATCGGCATGGCACATGATGGACGAATGGACTTCTCATATACCTGGAAAAGACAATAGTTTAGCAGACCTACTTTATATACTATAATGTTAACACAAGTAGTAAACGGAAATTGATAGCATACGGAAACAAAGAAACACAATAATTCACACAACAGCAATGCAATTCATCATTTATTGTTGCATCTTCAGCGCCATAAAGTGCGCCAGGTAATTGTGATATTTCTGACCTTACACCTACATTATAAGATCTATGTTCAGTGCACTTAAAGCTTATAAATAGTTTATTTAAGTAATTAATTACATTTTATTATATATTTCATATTGTTAGTTAAATCCATTTTAAATTCTTTCAGACATTTATTTTTAATGTGTCGACTTCAAGAATACACCTGTTGTCTGTAAACGATGGTGATCGCATTTCTGAGGCCAAGTCACCAACAAAATATTTTCCTCGAAAAAAAAAAAACGATATCAGCGCAAGCATGATTGATGATTATAAATAATGAAATAATAAATCTTTTACAGCACACGATTCACTGGACTTAACTAAGTGGACATACAGAATAAACGACATTGTTGGCTGGACATTACATTAACAATTTGATTTTTAAAAATTGAACAAAATGTATTCACACTGTTACATATTTTGATTGTTTTAGTTACAGCTAGTTAAAGTGCGATAACTTTGTTTGCTTCATTGTTATTACATGGATACGTTTAGTTAAGATAATGATTGTTTTCTATGCTACTATAATTTTTACAGACACAGATATACAACTGTACATTGAAACTAATATAAGACACAAACATTATAGCACATGTCAGAAATAATAAGCGAATCACATCTGGCAGTTTAAAGTAAACATACACTGGACACCTATAATGTAAATAATGTGTAAGAAAACAAAGAATAAATTAAATAACAAACACATATCATGAACTTACACATTTAATGGGACATAACGTGTTTAATATTGAATAAAATAAGTCTATTTAAAATAAAAGCAAACACAATTTTTTTTAAAAAGTAAACCATCTTAGATAATTTATTAATGTCAACTAAAATCAATAATCTATTCGTATAGAAAATATACAAAAGTTGTACAGCAATGTCGGTTAAAAAAAAGTTCGTGAGATATTTATTGTCACAAAATTGCCAGTAGGCTGTCCTTTCGTCTTTCTCCGATGCTTGAAACCCCGTGCTATTTTAAGTCGAGGAGAACCCGAGGAAATCCTACTTTCATTAACATTCTCCAAACGTCTAGAAGTTTGGTTTTGGTTGCTGTTTTTTTTTTTCCTAGAGGGAACTAAACATCCCGAATCCATTTTTCAAGTAGGTCTGAGTTATAAACTCATAGAAATTCGAGTTTCTCGAATAAATAGAACTTCTCCCTTTCTCCCGAGACATGGTCATAGAGTCAAGGTTGAGCGGTCGACAGGTCGCAGTTGTGTTGAATTATGACGGAGAAAGACATCTTCAAAAAAGCAAGTCTGTCTTTAGGGAACTCAAAGGGGCCTGACAGTACTACGGCCAAGTTCAACGGGTGGTTGGTTCACTTTAGCAAGTTTAACAGGTGGTTCTGATGATTCAAGTAAAGTGAATTTACATTCCTTCATAGAAATCGTAGAATGATGCGTGTTATCATCGCCGCGAATCGAGTACATCTGGCGTGTGTCGCTAAGTGGGCATGTCACGCATACTAATGAGCTAGTATTGATCGGTAGTTGCGACAGCACTGAACGATATCATATCGCTGTAAACTTGCCATTTAAAACGCTTTATTAGCAATAACCGATAGGCGTTACCAAATAGCCTAGCTCATTATTCGTACCGTAACATCTCCCTCTTTAGTGGGAGTATAAACGCGACCTATCTACTTGATGTTACTAGATAGGGAAGCGGCTCCGTAGCACAGTGGCCAGGCACTCGTTGGTCGGTGTTTACCGATGGCACGCGGGTTCAAGTTCCGTTATAGCCTTATCGTGCACGGGAGGGGAAAGAGAAGGGCAACCGAGACAATATATTTTACCATGGTGAAAACGATTGGTGAAAGAAAGGGATGTTTCGTCAACTACGCCGAGTGAAGAATGATACCGTAACCTTAGGGAGGGACAGCAGTGATGGAATATAAAGCGGGCGTTTGAGAACGAGCACCGGCCGGATTAAATCTTTGATCTATAAGATCAGCCGATGGTTAGCACTCATCCAACGGGGTTCCCCACGGAACATGTCTACTTCAACCCTATCCTCTACTCTGCTTGTTGTATAACTTCATAAACCTATTTATGAGAAACCGGGGGGGGGGGGGGGGGGTATGTTCTACCTTTATGAAGAGAAGGGTGAAGTAAGAGGACGCGGACAGCGTTTAAAATAGGATAATCCTGATCTACGAGAACCAGCTACTACGTTCAAGATATGATCACACCTCTAGGAAGGGGGTGACCGAACAGGGTGGATATTTACCTTCTGCAAGGGGGAAGGATACCATGTATACTCATACCTCTGTTTACCTTCTACCAACGAGGGGACAGACTAAAGTAGGCACACCACTCATACTCTAAACGAGGAAGGAGATAAGTGTCCTATAAAAGGTGTTTCTTCTATCTGGGACTGAGACCAGCCTACCCACATTGGTATCGTTATATGTATTGACAAATACAGTCACATTATCATTCAATTTATGTATAAAGCATACAAACATTTCAGTTGGAAGATAAAACAAAATTAATATAAGCGGGATGAATCAGCAAGACGCATACCTTCACCCAGAGTCGGGTTGACTTGTGAAAGGGTGACAGGTTGCTCATGCGCGACATGAGGTTATAGGTTATGTATGAGTTGTTTCCAAGGGAAATGTATGACTCATAATTGTTAAAATAAGTGCTCTGAGGATAAAGAAGGTTTATATACATGATGACTCGGTGATCGAGTGTGGAAATCATGTCTAAATGTATTTATTTTTGTGTCCATTTGTGTAAGGGTGATAGGTTGTCCATGCGGGTAATGACGTTATAAGGTTATGTATGAGTTGTTTCCAAGGGAAATGTATGACTCATAATTGTTAAAATAAGTGCTCTGAAGATAAAGGAGGCTTATATATATGATGGCTCGGTGATAGAGTGTGGAAATCATGTTTAAATTTACTTATTATTGTGTCCATGCTTAACTCATTCTATACGAATATCATTTCCATAATATGTTCCATACGAGTGAGATCGTTGAATACTGACCACAAGTTATTTAGGAAAATATCATAACTTTCCGTATTTGACACATAATTTAAACCAATCAAATTTGTAAATGTCGACATTCACATTTAATCTGGGGTGTAATTGTCATAGTACAGAAAGAGTTAATAGGTTTTGCACTCACGAAATAAAAGTAGATACAAAGACAAATAAGCTTAGCACACGTAAAAACCAAATTGTGAGAATTAACTATGACGGTTTTTTCGAGATCACACGAATATACTGTCGTAAATAAAATGGTTGCTTAGAAAGGCATTAGAATAACGTGCATTTATACATGGAAGAGCTTAGGTGCAACACCTATTTTGTTTGACATCGACGAAGCAAATTTTACAACAGATACATTAGTCTTTCCAGCAACAAACGGTCAACCTAGAAGTAGTATCGTCAGATAACCTGAGTACAGCACACATACTAAAGGCTACAGTGTCAGTTAGACACAGATATATATATATATATATATATATATATATATATATATATATATATATATATATATATATATATATAGAGAGAGAGAGAGAGAGAGAGAGAGAGAGAGAGATTAATTGATTGTTTGATTGATTGATTGATTGATTGATTGATTGATTTGTTCGTTCATTCATTCATTCATTCATTCATTCATTGATACATTGATTCATTGATTCATTGAACTCTATTTTCAAAGGGTCACAAATTGGGCACGCAGGTCCGTCTTACATTCGGCCTTTCAAATCACTCATTTTTCGTTCATCAATGGTGCATGATACATTCACATAGTAAAACAACATTGTCAAATGAATGTTTTAAACATAAACAATGCATATCACCATGTTATGAAACAGGCAGACATACGAGAGAGAGAGAGAGAGAGAGAGAGAGAGAGAGAGAGAGAGAGAGAGAGAGGGGGGGGGATTACCACCATGTATGCTGTCTGCAGTGAAACAGTGATTGTGCGCCCTGAAAGGAAGTGAGTGGGACGCGGCTGGCTGGGAAGTATGTATTGGTTGAGCATCACAGAGGAATAAAATGTATGTGTCAGTTGCAGCCTCGCGTTGTGTACATTACTTCAAAGGCATCGGTGCGACAGCTTTGTGTGCAAGCCAAGTAAAAGAGAAGACATTTCAAAAGTAATATACGCCTGCCAGAACTCCATCCTCTAAACATCATTATCATATCTCAGTGATCGACCAACCACCAGCAATGAAGTATTGGTCCCATGACATGGGGATTAGTCCAAACTAAAATTCAACATTTAGAACATCTAGGTTTCATAAAATGCCAACGTCGTCCAAACTAAAATTCAGCATCAAGGACATCAAGGTTACAGAAAACATCAACCCTTCATCATTCACATTTGTTCTTCAGTCAACGTGTCCATCCAGTTGGTTCTTTATTTTAAAAATTTTACGAAATGTATTTCTGTATTTAGTGCTCACACTATAATAAACGAATATGTTGCTGCTTGAATTGATTGCTTCGGTTATAAATGACACTGAAAGTGTACCTAAAAATAAATTCTTATAACCTCCATCGTAGGTTAGCTCCGGCTCAATACATCCTCCAATAAACGCACACACTGCAGGAATAAAACACGTGATGAACATAGTGCTGATCAGTATAATCATTTTAGATACCTTCTTGTCTCTAGCAGCCATGTTTGATTCACTGCTCGGGGTGTTCTTTGCCTGTTGATTAACAGAAGAACTTGCAGTTCTCCAAACTGCTTGCTGGTTCAGTTTGACTACAAGTACAACTGTACATATTACCACCAACAAGAAGCAGGATATGGGCATGAAGACTCCATTGATGCCGTATGATATCTGATCCACAATTTTTCTCCTGGCCGGGTCCATATAATAAATAAGACCAACTAGCGTTTGATTTCTCTCTGTGTCAAATTTCCACCCAAGACCTAAAGAGAAATAAGCAAATGCAGACAAGCCTAATGTAACTATGTATATAACCACCATGGATATTATATGTCGTCTTGTGGTAAATATGTTTTTCACTTTTAGAGGAAGGATGACGCAGACGCATCGCTGAAGACTAATAAACGCAGTAATCCACCCAGTAGTTCGGGTAAATATTACGTGCGGCCAGATACCACTGATGAGTTGAACCTCGTATGAGATCAGGAAAACCTCGGCATCTTTGAAAACAGGAGTGTAGCACACGTTAGTCCACATGATAGTGATGAGTGAACATAGATCTGATACAGCCAGTGCCAGCAAACAAATGTTGGTTGTGTCTGACAAGCCCTGCTTGATGAAGACCGTTATGTTGATTGTGTTAGCAATTGTCCCCAATATTGAGATAGTTTGACAAATGATGCCCATGTTAATAAACATTATCAAGAAAAACACCTCATCGCTTATGAGATCTGCCTGTTGTACTGTCAGCCTGCTTGTATAATTAACAGAGATGATATGGGGATCAATGGTGAGCATATTGCTACATAAGTCCAGAAAAGAACTACAGTTGCGTGGTTTCAAGAACTCTTAGCAGTCTTCACTCATCAGTTTAAATTATTTGAGTGTAAGGCAAGATGAACATCGTTGTTTCAGAAAACTCTGGAAAGTGATGTATCGTTAAAACATTGTATTTACTGTATTTCTTAAATAGAAAGCAGTGTCAAGTTTGAGTCTAAGGCAAAATTTGAGAAACAGATATGCATTACTTTAAATTACAACACAGAATGCCATATTTAAGTGTAAAAACGATCGAAAATCTGACCATAATACAAGCATTGGTTATGGCCCATCCATTCAGAGTCAAAGTAGATAACATGGCGCCAATGTTTTATTTTTTAATTTTTTTTTTTAAAGTAGGTCAAACCTGTGTGTGTGCGTGCGTGCGTGCGTGCGTGCGTGCGTGCGTGCGTGCGTGCGTGCGTGTGTGTGTGTGTGTGTGTGTGTATGTGTGTGTGTGTGTGTGAAATGAAAACCTTAACAGTGTGATAGAAATTACAATAACCAAGCCATTGTCTTGTAACCTTTCAATATTGTTGTTAGGGATATAAAGAGAGTTAAGCACGTGACATCACAGTGCAGACGAACGCGGTGATGTCCTAAGGACAGTTTAAAGATGGCCGGCCCTCTTGTGACATGCACCAAAGAGGAGCAACGTTAAGATTCTTCAGGCGAAGTCATATTTCCGAGTGGCTGCAGAGAAGGAAAACCTCCTACGTGAAGCCTTGGACAATGTTAAGGACTATGGGCTGATTAAAGTACAACCACGAATGCTCAAAGGACACAATCAGAGAAGTATATGCTTGAAAACACGGGAGAGGAGAGGGGTGAGTCAGAATGTCAGAGGAAATGTCAGATCTGGTCATAATCACAGTGGACGGGGACCGAAGGCATTGTCCGACAGGCTGTGCTTACTGGGAGGCGCAACAAGTGAATCAAGACAATTCGTGCCCAGGTGATGTGCTCACCTACACGGATGGTTCTGTGCTAAGAGGAAAAAGAATTGTCCTTGAGGTACATAGCGAAGGTTACTGGGTTTTAATGCGGGAAACCCGGATATATAATACTACAACTAGTCTGAGAATCGACATTGAGGAAGTCACTGCGGCTTTCGATTGGCAAGTTTGTTGAAGATGATGACGAAGAGCGTAAGGCAATGTTGATTCTTGACTGAATTCATGGAGCAGTGACTGTACTGTCCTGTCTATATACAAATATATGACAGTAAACATGTATTAATACAACACATGCAAATAGTAGAACGGAATACCAAAGTAATGCACAAATAAATTAATGACATCACTAACAAAAGAACACACTCATCAACGGGTTGTCTAAAAACCAAAGATGGCAAAATCATAATAGAAAAAGATCAGATTTTATATGAGTGGTCAGACCTTTATGATGATACAAGAGAAGAACAATATGATCATCGGAATAATAATGAAGGACCATCGGTTTTTAAGATGGAAGTTCAGAATGCTCTTAACCATATTAAAACTGGCAAGACCCCGGGTACAGATAATATCACAATAGAAATGAACAATGCCTTGGAAGAATATAGAATAGACCAAGTGACCAGACTGCTGAACGCAATATATGATACTAGAGAATTATGTAATTCTATATTTATTGCAATCCCGAAGAAATCAGGAGCCTTGGAATGCGATCAACATCGAACAATTAGTATAATGAGCCACATAACGAAGATTCTGCTGAGAATTATCATGCAAAGAGTTAGAAAGAAAATACAACCGAAAATAGGAGAATAACAATGTGGGTTTGTAGAAGGCAAGGGCACAGTAAATGCTGTGTACATACTGAGAACAGTAATTGAACGTTCTATAGAAGTAAACAAAGATCTATATTTTTGCTTTATTGACTACACAAAGGCTTTCGATAACTTGCGACGTGTCGACATGATAATCATGCTTGAAGATCAACAAATTGATGGAAAAGACCTTAGACTTGTAAAAAACATATATTAGAAACAACAAGCTGCCATTAGAATTGATAACAATGTAGATCAATATCAGCCTATTAAAAGAGGTGTGAGACAGGGATGTGTAATGTCTCCAGATCTTTTTTTCCCTGTACAGTGAAAATAATTTCAGAAATCTAGAAGATATGGAAGGAATCAACATTGGGGGACGATGCATCAGTAACATTAGATATTCAGATGATACAGTCTTGACTGCAGACAATGAACAGGATCTGCAAAATTTAGTAGATGCGGTTGTTGCACACAGTGAACAACTAGGGTTAGAACTGAATATTATGAAAACACAGATTATGGTCGTCACTGGGAAGAAAGAAATACCACAATGTGATATACGAGTAAATGGGCATATTCTCAAGCAAGAGAATCGATACAGCTATCTCGGAACAGTCATAACATCTGATGGGAGATGCCTTGATGAGATCAGAACAAGAATTGCCATTGCGAAGGTAGCCTTTTGCAAGATGTAAAACATACTGACCAATAAAATGATATCAATTGAAACGAGAAAAAGAGTGTTCAAGTGTTGCATACAACCTGTACTTTTGTATGGATGTGATGCGTGGACAATTAGCAATCATGCTGAACAACAGCTGATGGCTGTGGAAATGTGGTTTCTGAGGAAAATGCAAAGAATACCATGGACAGACAGAAAAACCAATGAACAAATCCTTCAAGAAACAAATGAAGATCGTAAACTGTTTAGAGTCATTAGACGCAGACAAAAATTTTTGGACACGTTATGAGAGGAAGTGACTTGGAGAACTTGGTGACGACTGGCAAGATCGAAAGGAAGAGACCAATGGGAAGATCGAGAAGTAAATACCAGGATGGCTTGGCCACGTGGCATGGTCGAGACAGGGAAACGGAGCTGATCCACGACTCTTGTGATCGAGTGAGATGTCAGAACAAGACCGCCCACGCTTATCGGCATGGCACATGATGGATGGAAATAGCAGACGGAACCCCCAGACAACTAGAACAGATCAGCTTCGCCAATTGCCATATTCTGACTTGACAAGTTCGAAAAGTTTCTAGACGTAATTATTATTACTTAATAAATCTAATTATGAAGATTCTTTGATATGATGCATGTCCTACCGCAACGTAAACTATTGCACATAATTATAAATGCAATGTATCTACAATTGTGATATAAATTATCCCAAGTGCACACTGTCGAATTAAACAAACACATGGAGGTCAGCATGTCACATAAGAATGCTAGCTCTTAAACTTCCGGTGTGCTTATTGCGATGTAGCAGGTTCAACGCCTACACCGGTCAGTTGGCTAACATGTTGGCTTTTCGTCTTTGACTTGGGGACGTAAATTACAAGTACCTCAGAAGTCGTCGTGGATTCGCAAGATGGTGAGGGACACTGGTTATAGGGAAAGCTAGCTCAGGCGAAAACATTGTGGGAGGAACAACTAACAGATGCATTTAAAATATTAACAAGTCTGCGACGGGGAAGCTGTTCCTCACCATTATTATTCTTACTGATTTCAGACTGGGTTATGAAGACAACAATATAGGAATGTAACTCATTGGTCCTTCACAGAGCATTGAGATTAACTGGGATTCACCAACGACATTTCACTCCTATTACATACACAAATTCACATGCAAGATAGGCTAAACAAATTTGATGGGAAACACAACAATTTGGTCTAACATTTCATATGGAAGACACAGATAAAGATATTCCACGAAGCAGATAAAAACCCACTCTTCTTTAGTGAAAGCTCATTTCAAGAGGCGGAATCATACACCTATTTAGTTAGCACTGTAAACAAATTGGGGGAGGTGGACACAGACCGATAGAGTTATTAATATTAGAGTACAAAAGGCAAGATGTGCTTTCATAGCATTAGGAAATTTGTGGAAGTCGAAAGAAATTAAACTTAATACCAAAACGTATAATATTTAACCGAAATGTTAAATGAGTACTACTATGTCCATCACAAACATGGAGAACGACTAAAGAATGACTAATAAAGTACAAACAGTCAATAATTGGTGTCTGCACAGAATTGTGGGACTAACATTATAGGACAGAATCGCCAATGTTGAGCTCATGGAATGAATTTCACAAATTCTAGTGAAACAAGAAGCGAAGAAACGACACTGCCTCTGAATAGGACACACGATGGGAAAACTGATAATAGTATAACTAGTCACGCCTTTGTCTGGAACCCAAAGCGCAAAAAATAAATAGTGTGCGACCTAAACACATAGGGAAGATAATTAAAGACATTCATATGATCAGTGTGACAGTTCAGAATACAATGCAATGATGAAAAGTACGCATAACAGTTTAAGTTACCCCCAGTCATAATGACAATGGCTAGACTAAAACATTGATACTTGACTGCCAGGAAGTATGAAAAGCGGTGTGGTATTTGAGAGTGCGTGTGAGATTGTGAGGCGTGATCGCCCGTACTTATCGACATGGCACTTGCCGATGATGATGCCTGTTAAAGATCTTGTATCGTATTGCCAGTGTTATTGTATTGTCAGTGTATGCGTAAATAAGACATCGAATGAATCAGAGTCAATATGACTAGTTATCAGACCTAAAACGAGCGATGCCAATATAGATGCTGTTAACGCAATTCTCACGTCGACTCGCTACCAGTCACAAAACAGGTCAGAGCCGTCACGAGTCTAGCGAGATGTCTGAGCGTCAGAAGTGATATTTCTAAGTTTAGGATTTAAATATACACTGAGCGTTTAGTTTGACAAATGAACAGACATACGTTTATGTCTCTGTGTATGTGATTCGGCGTATTATTTATTACCACAGTGAACGAGGGAGGTTGACAACCAGAGCACTTGTCCCGCCAAGATTTATAGTGACTAGTCTAACACGACCATGTATTTGATGACAAACATCCTCCAGAACCGGCTCGCCTCACACAACGAAGTGTTCAGTTAGCTAGAGCCGACCTGCCTGTTACGATGATTTGTCACATCTGATATGAGACTGCAGTGGGTGGTAGGGCAGACGACTACCATGGGCTTGCAATGTGTGTAGAGAGTAGGTATTGTAGATACAACCTCAAGGCTGGACATGATCACCGTGCGGCTGCGCTGGAAGGGGCGTCACATCCGACAACAAGCTATGTAGCTTAGACGTGTCGTCAGTAAAGAGCGTATAGGACATCACCTGATGTAATATACTCTATCAGTCACAACCGAATTGTTGTCCAGGCGGTTTATGTTTATGATGAACCCTGTTATGTGTCTCGTCTGTCTAATACCAGTTTCCCTGGATCCGCCAAGAACAGGTGCATACCAGTTGTTTACTTCCCAAATGCCAATAAACGTTCCGCAGTTTGTTTGCCTAATATTGTGTCTTTAGTAATGACGAATGTTTCTCGACATTAAAACTCAAAATAAACTATATACGGTTGTTCATATAATTATCGTTTCGATGCTACTTTCAACGCTCTAATGCTGGCAAACAAGAAACGTGATGACGACTATCGATTGTTACGAATTTTGCCACCCAGCTACAGTTGACATGTGGTTGTTTAGTAATGTGAGAAATCTTCTCACTCACGATTATGTACCATATCCGATAATTAACATACAGACTGGAACTTTCACAGTGGTTGTTACCGTGTCATTATCTCGTCCGTTTTGTTATAATTTTCTCACCTGTAAGAAAATGTGAATTACAGCACCCGATCTCAATTATTCTAAATTAGCCATACTATTAATTAATATTTGTATAATAATATTTTAAAACTATTGAAAGAAGTTATTATTTTATCAACGCATCGCTTGTCAATGAAGGCGGAAGGAATAAGTATTTGGTAATATGATCTTGAGAAAGTTATTGTTCTCTAAAATGAAATAGTATGTAAACTTAATGATTCGGTCATTTCCAGTTATAGGTGGCCGTAAATGTATATATAGGAAAATTATATAGTTATACTCTTTATTATTTGTGTTGACTCCCGTAAGCTACATTACACAAAGACACATATCACATACACATGATATATACCATCCTATAAGATGACATAAAATATCTACACAGTCAGCATCTTACACACCACTTAAAAAGGAGCGTAGCTTTTACAGGAATATGTAGTTATAAACATTACAATATAAGACACGTTGAATATTTATCTAAACAAGTTAAGATGAACATTTTATTAATGTAAACTTATTTTCAGATATTACCATCTGTTGTGTCTTTCGTCCAAGAAATTGTTAAGACTGCTTAAGACTTATATTGGAAAGTATATATGGGTTTCTCAGCTGATTTGTTAAATGTCCACGTTTCACACCTGTGTGTTTCTACTATAATTGTGTCTGCTCTTGGTACCCTGATGTTTGTTATTCTATCGGTTAAATGTCCAAGTTTCACACCTGTATGTTTCTACTCTAATTATGTATGCTCTTGGTACCTTGATGTTTGTCGTTCTATCCGTTAAAATCTATAAAGACTGCAACTGCTTTAGGTATTGCAGGGTAATGTTTGTTCTTCTTTTAATTACTGTCATCACAATTTCATTGCCTGTCAGCAGTCAATCTAGATATCCACGTCTGCTGACTTTCTGTAATGTCACTACATTGTTATATCTATATATATATAAAACAGAATGTATGTGGCTTTGTGTGTTTGTGTGTATTGGATGCGTTCGATAACGGTAAATCCGATAGAGATGAAATTTTCTACACGTCTTCCTTTCATTCCTGTGCAACAGACTATAATAGTTTCTTAGTGTAAAATCTTCTACTTATTTAATAACATTTACTTTTTCATTTTTCATTACATAATTTCTATATAGCAGGGGGACTTCACTCTAGAAAAGTTATTTCAAGGGGCATAACTTTTAATAACATTTCTATATACTTTATAGTCATATTGTTGGACTTACTTGCACTATTGTTAAACTCTTTGTCTATAGTTATTTTCAGGCATATAAGTTATAATAAATAATGATATAATCTTTAAGGCATTTTCAAAGTTTTCATAAAAATAATGCATAATGCATAACATTGTAACCCATCTTTTTCTGCTTAAAGAACTTGTCAACTGTCATGTCGGTGATTAAAAACAGTTTTCATTAAGAATAATGAATGGTGTGTGGAAGGACATTCTTTTAAGTTACTGTGCGCCAGGAGCTGGGCGAAACCACGCCGGGTCAGATAGATAGACAGACAGACAGATAGTCGGGTGCGGAAGCTTATTTGACTACTTATATGAATTAAATAACATGCTCCCCACCAGGGACTGGGTGAAGCCGGGCCGGGTCAGACAGACAGACAGACAGATAGACAGACAGACAGTCGGGAACGGGAGAGCTTATATGACTACGTATATGAATTAAATGAGATGCTCCCCACCAGGGACTGGGGGAAGCCGGGCCGGGACAGACAGACAGACAGACAGATAGACAGACAAACAGATAGTCGGGAACGGGAGAGCTTATATGACTACGTATATGAATTAAATGAGATGCTCCCCACCAGGGACTGGGTGAAGCCGGGCCGGGTCAGACAGACAGACAGACAGATAGACAGACAGACAGATAGTCGGGAACGAGAGAGCTTATATGACTACTTATATGAATTAAATGAGATGCTCCCCACCAGGGACTGGGTGAAGCCGGGCCGTGTCAGACAGACAGACAGACAAACAAGCAGACAGACAGACTGATAGATAGATAGATCCTCTCCAGGGCCTGGGCGAAGCCGGGCCGGGTCAGCTAGTATATATATATATATATATATATATATATATATATATATACGTGTGTGTGTGCGTGTGTGTGTGCGTGTGTGTGTGCGTGTGTGCGTGTTGACATATTGTTTTTATCAGTTATTATTTTTGTTTTGGCTGCAGTAGGGTATACATTAATTTTCACTTTTTCTTGCATTGAATTTTTTAGTTTCTCAACTCCCATTTGTGTTGTTGATAGCAATACCGTGTCGTCAGTATATCGAAGCTCTGGTATTTCCATTCCTACGATTACAAAGGAGCCATATTGTTCCTAGTCAATATTTTCTCTTAAATGCTCCATGAGGATAATGAGGAGAATGAACATGCTCCAGAGGATAGAGACGGGGGAGATCCGAAGAGAATGGTTGCTGTCTCTGGAGCGGTCTCGGCTGGCAAAGATTAGTTTCATCTTCGTCTTCGTGCCAGGGCATGCGGGAGTACAAGGGAATGAGCGGGCTGACAAGCTCGCAGGTAACGCTACTGTGGAGGGCGGACGCGCCATGGACCAGGCTGACATTCTGAATGCTCTACGAGAAGTAAGACTTTTGTGAGAACCAAGTGATGACTGCGAATCTACTACAACCATGGTCAGACTGCGAGAACAGCAAATTAAAAGAGGGGTGGCCAAACAAGAACACTACACAGGAAGCCAAAGAAGATTGATAAACCAACACAGAACTGGTGTCGTGAGCCGCTACACGCTGCGGGATTTGCTGAGGAGGGGATCCGAGCACTTATGGACTGAATGGATCGATGTGCAATGAGGATGATCTGTCGACTAACTAACTAACTAACTAATTTTCTCTTACATTCCTTATGATGTTTTCAAATTAAAAATTAAACTCATAATTAGACAATTTGCAGCCCTGTTTGACCTCTGTTCTATATCAAATCAACTAGCAGACTTGTTTGATTCCCCGTTCTAAATCAAACAACTAGCAGCCTGACTGACTCCTGTTCTATATCAAACAACTAGCAGCCTGACTGACCCCCTATTCTATATCAAACCAACTAGCAGACTTGTCTGACCGCCTGTTCTATATCAACTCAATCTATTGAATCGTCAAATATTCTCATAGCAGTCATTTTTTACTGTAAATATCGCTATAATTCGGTTATTTATTTATTAAATTGTACCACCGACATTCAAATTCTTTAAAATGAAAATGCAAACTTCGGGTTAAAATTTGCACGCTATTTATTTCAATAACAGATAGACAATGGCGAATCCTACAGCAACATACAGCTTACAGCTTTCAAGTCTAATATTGTGCTGCGGTATACTGAAGTAAATCAATGGAGTGTAGAAATAATCGTTTAGTTAGTCTTCTTGTGTTTTGATTATCGAAGTATCTCAATATTTTTCTAGATCCAGCTCATACATCTTAATGACCAACTAAATTTTCATCGCAATTATTTATCTTCTGAAACAAATTTGAAAACAAATCATGCAAGTAAGAGGCTAAATAAATAAACGTGATACCTGATGCCGCTATCATAAATATTCCTTCTCGAAACCATGCTACTGTGTCTTGATTATTACTAGATGAACATCGATTCTATTTGACAGTTTAATTTTGTTGCCTTTGTTTTGGACTGCGTTGTTGTGGTTTAGCAATAAAATTTTGTCTTCGTTAATTCAAACTGCACCAAACCGTCCATCACTTCTTGAATGTGACTGTGAACAGATGCGATTTCATTTCAGAACTGACTATAAGTCAAACAACGTACCAATGTTCTTTCGTTGAACCGAAAACCCATTCGTTAAATATACGTCTTTTCGTTATACCATAGTACATTCTTTGTACCATACGCCATTCGGTGAACCATACGCCCCTTCTCTATGCCCTAGCTCTCCCATTGTACCACACGCCCTTTCATTGCACCAAAGGTCCATTCTTTGTGCCTTACGTCCATTCAATGTACCATAGTCCTTCCGTTGTACTATATGTACAATCGCTCTACATTACTATATTCGCTGTACCATACACCCATTTCTTGCACCATACATCTACACAATTGTGAAGCAATACTGCACGTATTTTGACCATGCTGGAAGTAATAGATCATCGTATAGCTACATTATTTCAGTATCTTTGGTAACAGTTAATTACAATGCCTTTGCTGTTGATGCTGTTTTTGTTTTTACTGGTGGTGTTGTTATTGATCTATCGACGTTTAATATCTCGGCATTTGGCGCACAACCATGTAGCGATACACGCCAGCATTTATCAGCTCTTGTTGTGTGCATTATAAAGTGTTCCATTCGCGTGACTTTGATGAAGTCAGTTTTGCTTGATGTATCTGCAAGATCAAAGCATTCAGGCGGGTGAGCGACAAACACGTTATGGTCGTGTGCAAGCCGGATACCCTAGAGTGCGCTGTTGTTGAACTGTGTTCAGATGCACGTCCATTGCTATATGCTGTGCTTTAAGTCAAACCATTGTTTTATGTTCTTTTTTCGTTAGATGGTTTATGTTGTCTTTGAAGTTAGAATTGGGTAAGTGTGTGTATACTTCACGTTCTGTCTTCGATGGTCTACTTGTTCAACCAAATTTCTTTTTTTTCACCGTTTTTATTGTTTGTTTGTTTTTATATAATGCTTTACAAAGGCTTAAAAGTCGAGGAGGTCGACTACATTGCATCGGGTTTTTATCCCATTTGGCTCAGTCTCTTTCCGCAGCAAACTGCCGAACAAGCGAGGTACCCCAGGAGTCTCCGAAATAAATGCACTCGTGAACGGAAGGACGCGGCCCGGAATGGAACCCACAACCTTCAGTGCCTGAGTTTTATATTGCTGTTTTGCGTCATGTTTTGTATCCTGAAAGATGTATTGATTGTCAGTATCATCATCATGTGCCATGCCGATAAGCGTGGGCGGTCATGTTTCGACATCTCACGCGATCACCAGAGTCGTGGATTAGCTGAATGTTTCCTGTCTCGACCATATCACGTGGCCAAGACATCCAGGTATTTATTTCTCTGTCTTCCCCTTGTTCTCTTCCCCTCCATCTTGCCAGTTGTCACCAAGTTCTCCAATTTATTTCTTCTCATAACGTGGCCAAATTAGTGTGATTGTCTACGTCTAATTTGGCTAATCAGATTACGGTTTTCATTTGTTTCTTGTAGGATTTGGTCATTTATTATTTTTTCTGTCTGTCCATGGTATTCTTTGCATTTTCGTCAGAAACCACATTTCCACGGCCGTCAGATATTTTTCAGCCTTTTTGCTTATTGTCCTCTCTTCACATCTATACAAAAGCACAAGTTTTAAGTAGCACCTCAACATTCTTTTTCTCGTTGAAAATGGCATGCTTGCTTGCTTGCTTGTGTTCGCTGGCTATGAATTCCAGCGTGAAATCCTGTATGTCGGATGAAGACATCCTGTTGTCCAACATCAGTGTGATGTTATACAGGACGTGAGGTTCGCTTGAGTATCCGTTGTCCCATGTCTGGCTTATTGGTGTGCAGACTGGTGGTTCCTCGCCTGTAGGCAGGCACTCTCCGACTTCGGAGGAAGAAAATGACATCTTTTTATTGGTCAGTATGTTTTATATCTTGCAAAATGCTACCTTCGCAGGTGGCGATTCGTGTTCTAATCTCTTCAAGGCATCTCACATCAGATGTTATGACTGTTTCGTGATAATTGTGCCAATTCACTTGTTTACCGTTTTTATTATTTCTTTTTTTATATGTATATTGCTTTTTTGTTGCGTGCTTACATGGTGTTTTGTACCCCGAAAGATTCATTAATAGTTTGCTTACCTTGACCTTATACGACATGTTCAAATTACCAAGGATCCACTACATGATAATCCTAATATTTAATACGTGGTTGCCTGTTGAGTTATTACAGTTATTTTGATGCTCTGAGCAACGTACTGCCCACAGCATTAAAAACCCAACAGAGCCATAAATGAGTTCAGGAACATAATGATAATTCAGACATGCGAAGGACACGTCTCAAAATAGTCATTAGGTGAGATAAAGGTCTCTAGCATGATGTCATCCTAGCCGCATAATTAGATAACACCTCTCGAATTTCTTCGAAAACTTCGTCTGATGAGTCATCTGAATACTGTATGAAGACTACAGCCTACTTTGATGGTTGATTTAATTGCCGATTGATCTGTACATGTAACGTTTCGTAATGTTTATAATCTTATAATCTTTGGTGATTTCGTGGGTACTTCTTGTCTTATTTTAACAGTGAATTTCGTAAGGTAGGCCCAATAGGGTCGTGGCTAAACGATAGTGTGCCGATTTGGTGGTTATGTGTTCGATTTGCATTGGAGCGGATTTCAAATGTCAACATAGAAAACGTCCACCCAGCCTAAAATAGTGTCTTGGGAAGTGAAGGTGGCAGGCGTGATACTGACCATATCGCTCACAGAGTGCCGATATGCACCATATGTTCAGTGGGCCTCATGGCGTGTAAAAGAGACCTTTACTTACTTATTTACTTATAACTTCTAAGTGTTATCCAGCAATGGTAGCATTTTATTGTCAACTGTCTTCCTGGGGCACATATATGAAGCTTATGGCGCCATAAGCAATGAGAAGCTCGGCTAAACAATATAGAATGTCACGTCGTCTGCTGACTCCAGTAATCAATCAATCAATCAATCATGTGCCATGCCGAAAAGCGTGGGCGGTCATGACCTGCAATTTCACTCGATCACCAGCGTCGTGGATCAGCTCAGTAATACTCCAGTAATAGTAGCTTTTATTCTACATCTGAAATAAAATTGTGTCATGTTTTTTGCAAGTAATATTGTTAGTTGACATATATTTGCTCTCTCTTTGTTAATCAGTGTGTTCCAAACACTAACTAATTAATGTGTGGTGATGTGTTTAGACTGTCAAAGAAATTAGCATTTGTAAGTTGGTTGTGCAGCAAGTAAATTACAAATTTAGCCATCAACATTTTCTCAGATATTTTACATTACAGACTATTTGTGTTGATTTTTTTTAAATCATGTATAAACTGAATATTCTAGCGTACCTCTGGCTAGTACTTTATGTGTAGTTATATTTCCGTAAGTGTTCGTCTGGCTATTAGTTTCTGACTTGCACAGAGGAATGGAAACTTGATGTAAAATGGTCAAAGCAAGGAATTGCCAGTTTACAAGTTCAAATTCTAAACCGTTTATTGTCTTCAAGCTTCAGTTGCTTGTGCATTCCTTTTATGTGGATCTTTCGAATTTCGTCTATGATAATCAAAAATATACTTTACTTTGTAAGCTTACATTTTCTCAAGTCGATCGTTAATCATAGAAAGTGTACATAATCTGCACATTAACCACTTTTTTAACACTGCTTTCCACTCAGTTGACAACAAGTGTTAATTCTTTTCACTGCCTAAATCGCACTGGGGAAAAAATGCATAGCTAGTGACATAAAATACTTTCAATAGATCAGCTGGACTATTTAAAACGAATAGACAGACTACGAAATTTCAGAGCTGTCACACTGCATTAGCCGGCTTCATGGCTTAGAGGTTATGACTTTTCTCCGTAATCTCGTATACTCTCATCGGTGACGTGATGACGGTGAGAATCAGCAGTGGTTCGAATCGCATCGGTAACTTACAGGGTATGTGAGCCAGCCGCTCAGAAAGCAATGGCAAACTACTGAGCGTAATCTTGCCAAGAAATCAACATACAGCTGAAAGATGCTGGTGTTGACAGCGATGTCCTGTAAAGGATATGCAAAAAAACAAAAACAAAAACACTGCATTGACTTATAACATTCAACCGTGGTTTTTAACATCATAATATAATAGCTCTAAGGCAGTTATGACTTGTGCCCACAACAGAAGCTCTGTTTATAGAACTGGAGAAAAACTCAGAAGCAGATTCTTTCACATATACTTAACGAATAACAAAACCTCAGTCAGTCAATATTACATAAGTTATTTTCCGCCGCATTAAAATTTAGTTTTCGATCAAGATAAATATAAAGGTTGGGCCGTTAAACTCCTGTTTTCGTGTTATTGTATACAACTATTTATTGCAAATTGCTAATAATCACTGTGAGGGGATAGATAAGGAAATTTCTAATTGTATTTATGTATTGACATCCTCATTACACTAAACGCAACGTATTGTTGTTAATGCAATTGTTATTTTTGTTTGTTACACGAGAAAAAATATTGGTGGAAAGCTTGTCAGTTATTTTGCCGTTTGATTTCAAAATTAAAATGAATAACGATTAATAAGCATTATATCAATTACCACCTTATACGTTATATTACATTCTTGGTAATCAATTCCGAACACGCGTTTCATTGACTGAAAATGAAAACTTTCAGACGCTAACTGAAAATAAAACTGTAATAACTGAAAATTGCCGCTATTAAAATTATCGTGTTCAACATCTTGTTGATGTGACCTAGTTTCTTGTTACACTGGATATATTTTAATCTGTGTATAGATTTTTTAACTGGAGCATCGGTGGCGCAATCTCTACCATGCTTGCCGCTGAGCCAGGTGGCCATTTGTTGGAGTCCTATCTTTGAAGCGGATTATTGTTTACGTTAACTGGAGCTTCCGGGTCGAACCAGCCTCAAACAGGAACTAGGAAATGTTCTTGAAAGTGCAGACGGAAGGCGTGATATTGATCACATGACTCATGCAGTGTTGATTGGTTTAAAAAATGTGGGGTTAGCGCCATGTACCCAATTTTTTTTTTTTTTATTCGCATATCCTTTACAGAACATCGCTGTCAACAGCAGCATCTTTCAGCTGTCTGTTGATTTCTTGGCAAGATTACGCTCAGTAGTTTGCCATTGCTTTCTGAGCGGCCGGCTCAGTGTCCCGCAAGTCACCAGCGGGTGATGAACCGCTCCCAGCTCGCTCCCGCTACGAGACTCTGCGTGACAAACGGGATTACGGAGAAAGTGTTGTAACCCCTCAGCCAGAGAGACCGGCATGTACCCAATACGCCTCAAGATTTGTAAGAGGCTCCCATTACATTTTGTTAAACGTATACCAAATATGCCTCAAGGCGTGGACAAGTGTTCTTTATTTTCTTTTTTAATAGAGTATTTAGCATTGCTTGTGTGGGTGTGTGTGTGTGCGTGCGTGCGTGTGTGTGTGCGTGCGTGCGTGCGTGCGTGCGTGCGTGTGTGTGTGTGTGTGATTTCAGTATATGTGGAGGTATGTCGAGATTTACGTTTCAACGGAAAATGTTTTGGCTTAATGTGATAGAGTAAACTCACAATAATCTGGCACCGCTAATAAATGGTCATATCTAAACTAAGCAATATTTTTCTCGAACTATACTGGCGAGTGATTTTTATAGGTGAGAAATGTGTATTATTATCACTATTGAACAACATCTTAATAGTCGCGGTCCGTTTCAGTGGGAATAATTTCATATTTTCTTCACCAGTTGCTAATCATTATGTGTGAAAGAAAAACACACATACAGTATATATATATACAAGACAGAAAAGTGCCAATCATGTAAACCCAGTGTCTAAAATATTGTACTTATTAATATTGTAAATTCGAGTGGGCTATGTACTAAATATATCAAGGGGTAAAATCATTCTCTAAAACATGTAATATTGTGCATTCGATTGGGACGTATAAAAGACATTTTATAGAATAAGCTTAGCTGCTTAAAGTCATATATGTAGATTAAAACAGAAATAAAGCACAAAGTAGAATATTTGCTGAGAATTAATCACCGAAATAAAATCTAATACATTAAGAGTCACCCTGTGTAACAGGTGCCTAAAGAGACGCAAAGAATAATAACATAGTAACCTAACATGCGCCGGCTTCGTGGCATAGAGGTTATGACTTTTCTCCGTAATCTCGTATACTCTCGTCAGGTAACGTGATGACGGTTCAAATCAGCAGTGGTTCGAATCGCATCGGTAACTTACGGGGTATGTGAGCCGGCCGCTCAGAAAGCAATGGCAAACTACTGAGCGTAATCTTGCCAAGAGATCAACATACAGCTGAAAGATGCTGGTGTTGACAGCTAAGTCCTGTAAAAGGATATGCTAAAAAAAAAAAAAACCTAACATGCATGTGGTAAGTTGCGATTAACGAGGATTGGTCTTGTTACTAGCTACCCTCATCCCGTAGGAAGGTTTAGAGGCAAAATCAAAACAGCTATAGATAAGTCAAAATATACATAAAAAAGAGTATCTTAACCAACAATATTTGACAGGATGTGGAGGGAGCAGCATGGAATTTGGATCCCAGGCGTATTCTTTTCACGTAGAAAAATCGTCAGAATTGGCAGCTGTAATGTTACAACTACTGCTTGTATGTTGAATTGAGCAACAAAAATTCTAAACCCCCATTCTAACTTCGACGTTTTCTGCAGGCCGCCCTGCGGAAAGGGGTCTAGCCACATTGGATCAAAATGGTGTAATGAACTGGTGTAATTCCACGGGTAGCTGTGACAATTATAAGACTGAAACAAATGACTGAATTGAATTGAGCAAGACAGCACGGGCGATAGAAGAAGAGTTGCATTTTGGGATCGTGTGAAATTAGATCTATCAGAGCAGGCAGAAAGCTTCTAAACACGTGTGAAGCAGCATATCAAGGCCACACATGAGAAAATGCCACTCTCAGTGAAGGTGTGACGCTGTTATCTAACAAAGCCATCAATCAATCATTCATGTGTCATTCCGGAAAGCGTGGGCGGTCATGACTCGCCATTTTACTCGATCAGCAGAGTCGTGGATCAGCTCAGTGTTCCTGTCTCGTCCATGTCATGTGGCCAAGCCATCCAGGTGTTTTCCTCTCGGTCTTCCCCTTGGTCTGTTCCCTTCACTAGATTTTCCAATCCATGTCTTCTCATAACATGTCCAAAAAATTTTCACTGTCTACGTCTAATCTCTCTAATCAATTTACGATCCTCATTTGTCTCCTGTAGTACTTGGTCATTGGTTTTTCTGTCTGTCCATGGTATTTTTTTCATTTTCCTCAGAAACCAAATTCCTGCAGCCATCAGATGTTTTTTCAGCTTGACTGCTCATTATCCAAGTTTCACATCCATTAAAAATAACAGGCTCTATGTTGCACCTCAACACTCTTTTTCTCGTTTTAATTGACATCTTTCTATTGGTCAGTGTTCTTTTCATCTTGTTAAAGGCTACTTTCGCCATGGCGATTCTTGTTCTATTCTCTTCAAGGCATCTCCCATCAGATGTTATGATTGTTCAGAGATAATTGTACCGCTTCACTTGTTGGATAATATTCCCATTTACTTACATATTACATTGTGGTAATTCTTTCTTCCTAGTGACGACCATAATCTGTGTCTTTTTACGATTTAATTCTAACCCCAGTTGTTCAAGGTGTCAAACATCCGCATCTACTAATTGTTGCAGATGCTGCTTATTGTCTGCAATTAATACTGTATCATCTGCATATCTAATGTTATTGATGTTTTCTCCTCCAATGCTGATTGGAAAAAAAGCCATAGAAAGCATAAATAAAGTGGGAAGCAGTGAGTTGTAAAATAACAACACAATTAACAATCATAAAAAATAATGTGAACATAGTGTAATATATTTTAAAGATTTAAAGGCGATATGATCGACTTCATTACACCAGTTTTATCCAATGTGGCTAGACCCCTTTCCGCAGGGCGGCCTGCAGAAAACGTCGCACAAAGCATTGACTCCGTGGCTGTGGCGATGCATTCCAGAAGTCTCCGAAAAAACTGCACTCGTAAACCGGATGATGTAGTCCCGAATCGAACCCACAACCTTCGGAGCGTAAGTCATACATTTAACCACTTCACCTCGGCGACCCCTCAGCCAAAACTGTACGTACATTTCTCCAAGTAGTGAGTTGTACACATTGTTCAACAGATGTTTAATCCACGGGTAGCTGTAACAATTATAAGACTGAAACAAAGTGAAAATCGCTGTTTCTATATTCCCGAGCCATGTGCATGCTTTTATGTAATCTTCTCACATAATTAGTAGCATTGCTACAGGCTGGTTGTAACCTTGAAGAATGAACACCAGTAAAACTATAGGAGCTGTTTAAGTGACCGTTATCTACAACTGCAAAATCATATTTATTCTGAAGTCTCTTTCTAGCTCCGGCGGCTAGGATGACCTAATATCGAAATAACATGGTGGCATACATAAACATCTGTGATTGGAAGATAAGACTTTTTGCTTTCGCTCGCTTTGAACTCAAGCGTAGTCCATACAGTGCTACTAGGTCTAGTGCAATGGATTGAATTTTGAGTGCGAAATAGGTTTTCCTGTTACCAGTGTCCCTCGCCATCAGGCAAGTGCTCGCCATTCTGCTAGTGCTCGCGTTAAAGTATGTTTTAATAGTTGTGGGATATGAACAGACAGAAAAACGAATGATGCAGAGCTTCAAGAAGCAGATGACAACTCTAAACTAATTAGAAAATGCATATGTAGACAGATAAGAGTTGTTGGGTATATTAGGAGGGAATATAAACATGAAAACTGTATGACAATTGACGACGTTGATTAGAAAAGTGTAAGAGGAAGGCAAAGGTATTAAAAACCTGGATTGCTGGGCATTATAGCCTTCTCTGGACGAAAACAAACATGTAAATAATCCTCGTTCAAAAAAGCCGTAGCAAACTACTGAACGTAAAATTGCCTAGTAAATCAACGTGGGGTTGGGGTTGATTGCAATTTCCTGCAAAGGACATACAACAACTTAGGACATACAACAACTTGCTCCAAAAGCTGTCTTAGCGCTGTGGCTGGCAAGCTTGTGTGCGGGCCCGGTAGTTATGGTTTCCAATTTGTATCTAGACTGAGTGTTAAAGCGTCGAGACTGATTGTTAAAAGCATCGAGACTGATTGTTGAAACCATCGAGACAGATTGTTAAAAACATCGAGACTGATTGTTAAAAACATCGAGACTGATTGTTAAAATCATCGAGACTGGTTGTTAAAAGCATCGAGACTGATTGTTAAAAGCATCGAGACTGATTGTTAAAAGCATCGAGACTGATTATTAAAAGCATCGAGACTGATTGTTAAAAGCATCGAGACTGATTGTTAAAAGCCTCGAGACTGAGTGTTAAAAGCATCGAGACTGAGTGTTAAAAGCATCGAGACTGATTGTTAAAAGCATCAAGACTGATTGTTAAAAGCATCGAGACTGATTGTTAAAAGCCTCGAGACTGATTGTTAAAAGCCTCGAGACTGATTGTTAAAAGCCTCGAGGCTGATTGTTAAAAGCATCGAGACTGAGTGTCAGAAAGCATCGAGACTGATTGTTAAAAGCATCGAGACTGATTGTTAAAAGTATCGAGACTGATTGTTAAAAGCATCGAGACTGTTAAAAGCATCGAGACTGATTGTTAAAAGCATCGATACTGATTGGTAAAATGTATCTGGACTTCGAGGTCGACCCAGCCTAGGATGGGTACCAGGAAATGTTTTGGGAGGTAAAGGCGGCAGTCATGATATTGACCACATCTCCCCTTGAATGCTAGTTACTCTTTAAAACTATCAGGCTAGAACCATATGCCCCATACATCTCAGCACGTGTGAACAGGATCCTTTTCTGAACTTACTGCTCCAAACGTGAGATTCGACAGTTATTTCACATGATACACAGTTCCAACATCCAACTTTGTAATTTAACTGTTTGGATAGAAACTCACATGGTTAATGTATAACACAATTTTATCCCTCAGCAGAGACACCTGTACAGTAGCTGACTCAAGACGGATAACGAGAGAAGAGTCCTCCTTTGCGAAGTTTGTGAAGCTGAATTTGAAGTAGTAGACGTACCTGTGAATCTAAAATTCTCAGTTAATGAAATATGCTATGAGTACTAAGCTCAGTACTGATGCTCACCGCGACATTTCGAACATTGCATCTATGTGTTTGCTCCGAAAGCTATCGTGTCATTTCTTACAACAATCAATTCATCATTCGAACATGTCCAGATGTGTTCCGTTCTACATGGTAAAAAAAACATCATCAGTTTTCCATGGCTAACAGTGACAGTTAAGTGTTGATTCACTAGTTCCATCGTGGGTTTGGAGTATTGCTCTTATGTGAAAAATCCGATCTTCAGTCTGATTATTTGCATTATAACAATGTACGTTGATGCCTTCGGTTGAACGTCCTCATTTCGGCTTTTCGTTCGAAGGGCGTTCATAATGTTGGCTTAATCTATTGGTATAGCTGGGGACACAATGACAGTGCCAACTATCCCACAGTACTTACTATTCAGTACAAGATGTTTGTACAAATTCATATCAGAATTTTTTATTTACAACTATCCAATGCTGAAAATACCACAAAGATATGTTCGTTACATTCATAACCGTAAGTGAAGTATGATTCATGTTGTTCTTGTTATCTTCGAATATCGTTCTCTCAGTACTGTTCGATATCGGATGGTGGCGATATGTTTTCTTTTCACTATATCAGAACAAGACCTTTTAGTTGTTTGGTAACTAATTAGTTAAGTATACTGCTACAGGTTTTAACGAGATTCACTATAACCTGCACAGTTCGCGGCGACTGCACTAGCCAGGGGCTTTAAATTCCTCAGGTTCAAGACACCCCCCCCCCCCCCATCCTGCCATACACTGCAAGGTACTATATTGACAGTAAATGACAGTTTTTCCCCCATTTGTCTAGTCTTCTCGAGATGCATGGTTATAGGCATGGCACATGATTATGGTAATGCTATAAAGGGTCAAA